>CAMOHE010055415.1:1015-131863 GCA_946598075.1 Artocarpus hirsutus
GAGGGAAAGAAAAAGTAGTTGCACAGGACTATGTGCAACAGTACACTGTTTTCAAATCAAATTGTTTCATTGAAAATTAAATTAACAATTAAAAACAATTTAGAATAATTAAAAATCATTAAAAGAGTAAAATAATACAAAGTCACTAAATTTTCACAAAACATTCAAATTAAATTTAAAATGCTCATTAGGGCACACTAATCCACCATTTATCATTTTAATGTGATTTAATTAACTTCGGAGTGTTACATCTTGTGCTAACAATTGTGTGTGGTATTCCATGCAATGAAGACATTATCAACAAAGATCTGAGCGACTCTTGTTGTTGTTTATAGATGAGATAGTGGAAAAATGGAAATATTTTGTTTGTGAGTCGGTCCATCATGGTCAAGACCCATACTCTTTTTTTTTTTTTTTTTTGCAGTGCTACTTCAATATTTAATCTATTGGTTTACATAACCATTTTTTTGCTATAAATGCAATAGCCAAGAGTTTTCTATATGGCTCATGTGGACGCTTACACCTCACACTTCAATCCACTTGCCCATTCTTTCTAACTTTTTATTATAATGATTTAGGTTAATTTCACAAATAGTTACTAAAGTTTACCCTTAGTCTCGGTTTAGTCGCTAACGTTTAAAAGGCCATTTTGGTCTTGAATCTTTTACTTTTTTTAGTTTTGGTCCCTTTGTTGTTTGGTTATTACATATTAACGGAATATTCTTAAAGTATCCAACTTTGGTCCCTAATCTATTATTTAGTTTCACTTTTGGTCCTTCCGTTAGCAATGATGAGAACTAAAAACAAAAAAAAACAAAAAAAAAAAAAAACTAAAGTGAGAAATTAAATGCTTTCTTTTATTCATGTAACTAAATAAAAAACAATTTATCATTTTTTTAGATAAGTTTTAATTATTATTTTGAAAAAAAAAGGTAACATTAAATACTTATATACTGGTGTTAAAAATTCTTATTTTTTGAAATTAAAATTCATTTCACTATTATCTAACCAAATTGGTTTTTTTTTAACTATATGCATCAAAATCATTATATTTAGTTTCACTTTAAATTTTTCAAATTTTATCCCTAATTACTTTTATAGGGTGTTTAGAGTATCAGTTCTAACCTATCACTTATAACTGTGAATAATGTAAAGCTCTCAACAATTATAGGAAAAAGCAAAAATTAATTTGCAATAATATAAAGCTCTCACATACTACAGTTCTTAAATTAAAAGCATAAGTTCCAACTGATTTTGCAAGTAGAAGCATAGCTATAACAGAAGGATCAAGAGTGAAATAAAGTAATAGATTAAGGATTAACAAGGGACATTTAAAAAATTTTCCGTTAAAATTTAATATATAACTAATAGAGGGACCAAAATTAAAACAAAATAAAAAATTAGGAACCAAAATAGAACTTTTTAAATGTCAAGGATTATATTAGGACTAAAGGTAAACTCCACGGACCATTTGTAAAATTAGCCTTAAAAATTTGTTGCTCAACCATTTCCATATGTTTTTGTATGATCTTAACTTTATATTATAAATTTTTTATATCTTGTTAATACACGTATAAAGACCACTACATACATTAAATGCTTAACTCTATCTTGTTTGTTTTCTCCTTCACACATTAAGGAACATGGCGTTTTTTTAAGGTAAAATATAACTATTGATTTTTAACCATAAAGTTAATAGTATATAAATGATATTTGTAGGTACTAGGCATGTTAAAAAAAACACTAATCCACTTGTTAGGCTTTATTGGTTAAGATTTATTGATTATCCTCTCACTTAATTTAAATAAGATAGTTAGACTTGGTACACATGAGTTGTTCCTTATCTGACATTTTACACCTTAATTTTTTCAACCGTTCAAATTTCTTTTTTACAATTAAATTTACTTCTCTATTTTACCTATTTTTTCTTTCAATCATGCATGTCTAGCCAACGTCATCACCGTTGTCTCTAATGGTGCCATTTCTCACTTTGACATCTATATGACCTTACCAAAGTATAATTTTTATTTTTTAATTTGCTTGTGCTTTTTTTTTTTTTCCTTTTGAGTTTCAATGTTGTGCTATTACTAGAAGCTCGTTAATACTTTTTTTTTATTTCGGTCTTTACTATTTCATTGTATTTGGAATGAGATTTACGATTATTCATTTACTAACAATATGATATTAAGGTGAATAAAGAATGAATAACATGAAGTTAATTTTGAAATCACAAATTATATTCTCTTGGAAGGTTTTTTTATATATATTTATACTTAAAATTTATTTACATCAACTAACTCCGATTTCCATTAAATAAATAATTGATAGATCCTAATGAAATCCATTTACGACACAAACGAATTCTTATGTATCCAATTAAACACGTACGGTTCTTTTATCACCACACAACTAACCCACCTGCTCCCACCCAACTTTCTTCCCAGCCATCCTCCATTCAACACACTCATAGCCCTCACGTCGACTATTCTCCCCCACACCATAATAAACAAGTCCTTCAATTCTTTCCAATGGCAGGTAATAAAAGAATAATAAATAAAGGAACAACAACGATAATTTGCACGCCTAATTTCCTCTTTTCGAGCTCTGAGAAGGCGCTCTCTGAGTCATGATGGGGCTCTGTTTAGGGAGAAGGGTGGGCCCCATTATTGGGGGACTCAACAGTGGGTCATGTGGAAGCTAACTGGATTTTTTTTTAGTAATTCTACTTAATTTTATTTGTTATAATTATCAACAATAATACCCAATATAAAAAATACAATACGTATTAAAGTTTTGTGAACAGGGATGAAAATGATCTCTTCTTTTCTTTTCCTTTTAGGGTAAGCATGACGGGTGGTCATTGCCCTTTCGTGTAATTTTTTCACACACTAATTTACAAAAAGACAAGAAAAAAAAAGGAAAAAAAAACTAGGGTGAAAAATCTTTCATTGTTGGTTGGTGCCAGCTTATAATGCAACTAATGGGAAAAAACAAAGAGCAGACAAGAAGAGAGGCCGAGTATATTTTTGCCTTTGTTTTTGAAAAGAGGACTTTTTACTTTCGGGCTTTCATATGGAAAATAGTTTAATAATTTGCGAGCAGGCCAGGAAGGTTTTATTTTTGGAGACCAGTACTAAAGAAGGTCCATCATTGAAGCTCTTCAGCCTTTCGGTACAGACTATTTCTGGGTTAGCTCATTTTCTCTTCTGCAATTTTTTTTTTTTTTTTTGCTTTCTTCTCTACTTCCTCTTTTTATATTTATCAATGTATATTATGTAGTAATTGTGTCGATTTCTTCTCATTTTTCGAAATAAATAAAAGATATACAAGAATGCTGTAATACAATCTAGCTAGAAATGAAAACATGCACGTTTCTCAAGTACTGATTATCTCTTTATTTGTTTGTCAGTTTGAAAAGGTGAGAAAAAGACATCATATAGTATATTAAGATGGGGAGTGAAATGGAAGAGAGGCTTTTGAATGGAGCAGTTGAAAAGATAGATGATGAGGGGTCGGATCTGAAAAGGAGAGTTTGGAATGAAATGAAGGTTATGTGGAAAATAGCTTTTCCTTCAATTTTGGCAAGGGTGACTTCATTCGGAGTTATGGTTGTGACTCAGTCGTTTCTTGGGCATGTCAGTGAGTTAGACCTCGCTGCTTTTGCTTTCATTCAAAGCATTCTCATTCGCTTCGTCAATGGTATTCTGGTAAGTAACTCCTATATCCAACTCCTGCAATCATTTTCAGTCTTGTTTTTGATATTAGAGAAATTAACTATATTAGTCGTTTTTATATTTTAATTTTTTTTATTAATTTATTGTTATTTGATTATTATAATGTTTATTTTAGTGTATTTTGTTATTGTTTTATAAAAGAGCTGTAAATATCTTTATAAACTAATATAGGAGAGTTAGACTATTAAGTATTGAATACAAAACTTGAGTATTTATCTTATCCAATTTAAAGATTTTCCTTTAAAGCGGTTTCTTTGGGTAGGTTTTTAAATTTTCCATGTAACACTCATCTAATATAAGTTTAACATACATAACATACTGAAATTAAGTGTTGTTATTCAATTATTTACGATTATAATATTAAACACATAAAGTTAATATAAAAATATGAAAAAATTTAAACCTTTGAAATTCTTTAGTTATGTAACTAGAGTATAACTTTATTTTACAAACTTAAACTGGTTGATGTTATATTGACGATATAATACATATCTCAAAATAAAATTAGTCATGTCATGATTACAGCCTCTAAAGACATTCAAAAGGAAGTAGTAGTGAAAAGTCCTAAAACAGGTTAACTTTGCTATTTATACAAGTCCACAGGTTTAGAGGAGAGCGCCAGCCAACTATCTAGCATCTTACTACTGATGTTGAGAATTTTCCTTGTCTGTGTCACCATAATTAAGTAAACTTATGTTCAATAAGTAGAATTAATGTATAACATGAATAACTATACCACGAATGATCCCACAAAAGTCATACTTTTCTTTTCTTTGAAAACTTACAGTATACTTGTTATACATAAAACATAACATGCGTAAGATTTTTCTTTAGGGCTTCCTATAACAGGTAAGTTTCCTTCCATCAATTCCTTTGGATCATTAATGCGATCGTGTGGCTTCCCACAAGTTCCCATCGAGAGAGTCCCCATCGAAATAATAATAAGGTTCATAAGTCTTCATCAAGACAATACAATGGAGTAGCCTCCATTGAGACTGACTCAATTATATATATGATCCCATCACAAGTAGCCCATAAAACCCCATAAAACTTCTTTGTATATGCTTCAACTTAATATATAATCCATGTTTGAAAAATGTTCAAAATCAAAACATGCTCATGTTACTTATGCTCCATAAAGTAATAACTATACATAGAAACATGTACAACATTTATAGTGATGTAGGTGAAATTCTACTTATCTTGTATTATGGAGCAATGTAAATTATTGTAGGGTTCTTTTCTTCATATCTGATGTCTATTCTTTTGAAAATAGGTGTTTATTTTTCAATATAACCCATTAAACATATACTAGTTATTTATAGTGAAAATTAGAACTAAAAGTTTTGCTTTTAAACCTCTTAATACTTTTATGTATTTCCTTAAAAAAAAAAAAAGAACTTAGCTTATAAAAGTATTACTAAGAATAGCAATTTTAGTAAAACTCATCAATTCATGTAATGTAGAGGATAAAATATCAAACTTAATCCTAAAAGTCTCTTAAAATATATTTTAAAAAAAGATATAAATGTTGGTAACATGGAAAAACTAGTTAGTTTTAAGGGAAAAAATAGACTTGTAGTTTTTAAATGGTTTAAATGTTTTTCTAAGAATTTAGGCAGCATTTCCCCTTAATTTTTAGCATTTCCCAATGCGTAATGTAAAAGAAATTGAGAATCGTGTATATGATACAATCAAAGAGCAACAGCAAGCACTTAGGCTATATACATCAGTTTTCCTAAAAATAATAATAATGATAATAACAATATATAGAAAGTAAATAATTATGGTGTATAAAACTAGAAACTATCATATGCATGACTTATATATTAATATGAAATCAGCATCTCCTATATGAGGCAAGATTGGCACTAGATTGGCAAGATTGGCTGGCACTAGATAGGTCAACGATTTTAATGATAATGCATGATCTGCATATTACCCACATGGAAATTGAATTTCAACAGCCTCCCTCAAGCTGATGTGTCACATGCATCTTAGCTTGTTGATAGTTTCCATGTAAGCCAATGTTGCGTATAATGTTTTGAAATTGTGATCTTCCAAGAGCGTTAGTGAATACATCCGCCAACTGTTGAGTAGAGGTCACGTGAGCTAAGTCAAGCAACTTGTTTTGAACCTTCTCTCTAACAAAGTGGCAATCGAGCTCTATATGTTTAGTGCGCTCATGGAAGACGGGATTTTTGGCAATGTGAATGGCAGACCTATTGTCACAAAGCAAACGAATCGGCCGTGGCACTTCCATGAACATATCCTTGAGTAACTGCACAAGCCATACTATTTCCTTTGTCGTTTTTGCCATAGCTCGGTATTCGGCCTCTGCAGACGAGAGAGATATTGTGGGCTGCTTCTTTGAACGCCAAGTTAGTGGTGCTATGCCAAGAAATGTTATAAATCCTGTGACTGATCTCCTTGTTGTGGGGCATGTGGCCCAATCGGCATCGCTATAAGCCTTTAAGACCATAGCATTGTCTTTGGGATAGAATATTTCTTCTCTTGTTGTTTGATTCAAATAGCAAACCATTCGTTTAGCCATCTGCATGTGTGGCTTCCTTGGATTCTTTAAAAATTGGCTGAGAAGATGAACTCCATAAGCTAGATCAGGTCTTGTGAGAGTGAGATAAAGCAATCTCCCAATTAACCTTCTGTAACTATTGACATCTTCTAAAGGTTCACCGACACCATCTGACAGGTCGTGTTGTTGAGGAATGGGAGTTTCGATAGTCTTTGCACTCTCTAATCCCATTTCTGTTACTATGTCCCTTGCATATTTGCGTTGGCTCAAGTAAATTCCATCTTCAGTTCTTCTCACCTCCGTCCAAGAAAGTAGTTTAGTTCACCTAAATCCTTGATCTGAAAGCAGCTTTGAAGATATTCTTTGAATTGCCTGCACTTCTCACCATTGTCTCCAGCCACTATGAGATCATCCACATAAACCAAAACAACCATCTTGTAATTGTCTCTTGCCATGGTGAAGAGAGAATTGTCTGACCCACTTTGTTTGAACCCATACGTTCGAAGTGCTTCAGAAAGCTTACCAAACCATTGCATTGAAGCTTGCTTCAAGCCATACAGCGACTTGTGGAGCTTACAAACAACCCCTTTCTCTTGACATGAGAGTCCTTGTGGCACTTTCATGTATACTTCTTCATTTAGGTCCCCGTTCAAAAAGGCGTTGTTGACATCCAATTGGTGCAGCTCCCATTTTTAATTGCGGCCACTGCAAGCAAACACTTCACGGTTGAAAACTTGGCCACTGGTGCAAATGTCTCATTGTAGTCAAGTCCCTCAACCTGGCTATATCCTTTCGCCAACAATCTCGCCTTGTACCGTTCCACGGATCCATCTGGGTTATATTTTATCTTATATACCCATTTTGATCCTATGGCCTTCTTCCCTTGTGGCAATCTGGTGAAGCTCCAAGTATTGTTTTCATTGAGTGCCTTTAACTCCCTATCCATGGCTTCACGCCATTCGGATTTTTGTGAGGCCTCTTCAAAACTTGTGGGCTCCATCATTGCTTTATATGCACTATTAACACCGTTATGTGAGTCAATTGAGTTGAGAGCAACCTTACCATTGTTGTCAAGAGAAGTGATCGAAAGGCTGCCTTGGAGGGGGGTGTGGTCTTCGTGGTTGGTGCATGTCAGGACATAGTCCTCTAGGTGTCTTGGGACCCTTTTCTCCCTAACCGGCCTCCCTGTTGGCTGAGTTACTTCTATGGCTATGTTGCCCTCATTTTCTTCTTGCTTGGTGTCTTCGTTCTTTTCCACTTCTACAACTTCTTCTATTTGATGGTCTTCATCACCGTCTTCTTCAAAAATGACATTTTTTGACATCCAAGAAGGGCCTTCTTTGGATTCTTCCTCGCCGTTATTTATACAAAAAGGAAACATATGCTCATAGAAAACCACGTCCCTGGATTCAATAATCTTTCTTGTCACGAGGTCAAGAAGTTTGTATCCCTTCTTTCTTGGTAGGTACCCCAAAAACACGCAGCGTCTTGAACGAGCCTCGAATTTGTCATGTGACTTCGGCTTGTTATATGCATAGCACAAACAACCAAAGACCCTTAGATGCTCATATGAAGGCTTTTCATTAAACAAAACCTCGTATGGAGACTTCCCGTTTAACCTTGGAGTTGGCATTAGATTTATTAAATATGCAGTCGTCATCACGCACTCCCCCCAATACCGAAGGGGAAGGTTGGATTGGAATCGCAATGCTCGTGCCAATTCAAGCAAGTGTCTATGCTTTCTCTCTACCACTCCATTTTGTTATGGAGTGTGTGTGCAAGTTGTTTGATGTTGGATTCCTTGGCTATCTATGAACCTCTTGAAATTCCTAGATACAAACTCCAACGCATTGTCTGATCTAACTCCTTTTACTCGAAGGCCAAATTACGTGTACACCATTTTCACAAAGTGCTCAAAGTGAATTGGTGCCTGTGCTTTGGTTCTCATCATGTACAGCCAAGTGCTACGAGAACAGTCATCAACAATAGTAAAAAATTAAGAATACCCTTCTTGAGTTTTGACAGTATAAGGCCCCCATGTATCCACATGAACTAAATCAAAAATATTTTTTGAAATATTATTTCTAATAGGAAAGGTGCTTTGAGATTGTTTTGCACGATGGCATACATCACATGGAATATCATCCTTATTTTTCTTAGAAGCAAAATTAGGAAATACATTTTCTAAAATAGAAAAGGAGCATGACCTAATCTTTCATGTAAAATATCAGCTTCAATGGTTGATCTAACTGCATTCACGCATGCTTCATTTTCTTGGCACAAGAAATAGAGACCCCTTTTAGGCTACCCCTTGCGATCATCCTCTTGGTGGTAAGGTCCTGCACATCACAAGTAGAAGATGTAAATGCAACGGAACAATTGCAATCTCTTGTCAACTTATTCACAGATATTAAATTGCACTTGAAATCTGGTATATAAAAGACATCTTTTAAGCAAATGTTGTCATTGACGTTCACTTCTCCTATCAAACCAACTTCCACTCCCTTTCCATTTGGCAAGGAAACAGTGATTGGTTTCTTTGGTCTTTGACTCCGTTTTAGCAATGATGCATTCGAGATAACATGATCAGAAGCCCCACTATCTATAATCCATTTCGTTTTGATTGCATTACCAATGAAATTCACTGTTGGATTGGCTCGATTCTCCCTTCCCAACAATGCTAAGAGTTGTTCTATTTGCTCTGGCAATAGAGTTGTTGCTTGATTTTCGTGTTGCTTAGGCTGTCCCTCATTGTCATGGGCAACTGCATTAGCCACTGCCTTTTCTTTCTTCTTCCCTTGCCAATTTGGTGGATAGCCAACAATTTCAAAGCAATTCTCTTTAATATGCCCAGATTTCTTGCAATGCTCGCAGTACTTAGCTTTCTTGTTTTGCTTCCAATCTGCATTGACTTTGAATGCCGCCGGTTGTGCAGTAGGTAGTTTTGCCAAGGTGACCTCTTATGAGGTTAATAGAGAATAGGCATTTGACAAGCTTGGCAGAGGGTCCTTGCATAACACATTCGTTCTTACCACGCTAAAAGAATCATTGAGTCCCATCACAAATTGGTGAAGCCGTTCTTCTTCCTTCTCCCTTGCAGCCACACCGCATGTGCAGCCACTACAGCCAAGCCATGTGTGGTTTTGAGAAGGTGTTGAGTTGCTCCCAAAGACTCTTCATTTTGGCATAATATGTTGAAATGGACATATCGCCTTGACGGGTGTTTACAATTTCTCTTTTAATCTCCTGTATTCTAGGGCCACTTCCTTGCGAAAAACGCTCCTCTAGCTCTCTCCACATGCCTTGTGCGGTGTTGTGATATATAACACTGTCGTGCAATTCCTCGTTCAAGGAATTCAAGATCCACGACATGACCATCGAGTTACAAGTAATCCAGCTTTCTTCATTAGGATCACCTTCTGGTGGCTTTGGTAATCTTCCATCAATGAACACCATTTTGTGTTTAGAAACCAAGGCATTTGTTATGGCTCTTTTCCAGGTGGAATAATTTGTGCCCTTCAAAGGATGGCTCACCAATTGATCTCCAGGCCTATCGGAGTTGCTCAGTTGGTAATATAGTGAATCATTTTTGCTTGACACCTTACTGTTGGAGGTTGCCTCTGTGGTGGTGTTGATCGATTCTGCCATTTTCTTTGTGGAACACTAGAACTGCTCTGATGCCATGTAAAAGAAATTGAGAATCGTGTGTATTATACAATCAAAGAGCAACAGCAAGCACTTAGGCTATATACATCAGTTTTTCTAAAAATAATAATAATGATAATAACAATATATAGAAAGTAAATAATTATGGTGTATAAAATTGAAAACTATCATATGCATGATTTATATATTAATATGAAATCAGCATCTCCTATATGAGGCAAGATTGGCTGGCACTAGATTGGTCAACGATTTTAATGATAATGCATATTTTAATGATAATGCATGATTTGCATATTACCCACATGGAAACTGAATTTCAACACAGTCCATCGCTCTCTTCCTTGGGACACAAAAAGAGAAAAATAATCTGATGATGACTTCTGAAGATAAAGTGAGGAGGTTCTGCAAAAGGAATCCGAGGACTTTTTTACCATTATCATGGTGGTTGTGTAGTTGGAGAGGCTGTTGATAAGGATTATAAGGTTTATGGTGTCAAGGGACTGAGTTGTGGATGGCTCAACTTTCTCAGAATCACCAGGCACAAATCCTATGGCAACCCTCTTAATGCTTGGAAGGTACCAAGGAATCAAGATTCTTGGGGAAAGAAATAGTCCTCCACAGTAACCTCAAAAAGCTTGCCTGGTTTTTTTATCAATTATAAATGCATAGATTTGGACCAAGAATTTCCCTTGAAAAAAAAAAACAGAAGATTTAGACTAAAAAGTTGGAACAAATTCCGACAGCAACAATCCGCTTTCTGTGTACTCATTGGATTTAACTATTTTGATCCAAATTCGGAGAATTTGTTCCCTCAACATCCTCTCCAATCATGAGACCTTATTCAATTGTTTTATCTACTTTTAGTATTTAACATTAAGTTCTCAAATTATAATAATAAGGCAAATTTGCAACAACGATTTGACCTCTCAGAACAAAAATCTATATACAATTATAAAGAATAAAAGTTGCATATTCTAACACTAGTTTAACTCCAATAACATAAAATATTATTATCGCCACACTAGAACAAATATTGCGAAAAAAAAAAAAAAATCAATCCTTCTCTTTTCCCTGTACAAGTCCTTTCTTGAAAAGAGAAATTTTAACGTCACATGAAGAATAGCTCTAATCAGCTTCTGAAGAAGAATCGTTAGAATCAGTTGAAGACGTCTGATTTGAATCCTCATCGCTATTCCTACTACTAACCCGACTGTTGAAAGAGAAACTAACCCAAATCTCTCTCTCTCTTTCTCTCTCTAAACCCCTTCTCTTTCCATCTCCAGCTTCCTCATCGACCGGCATCTTGTGCCTGCAAACAGGGCAAGACCCATGAATCCCCAACCATTTTTCGATGCAACCGCCATGGAACCTGTGCTTGCAAGGCATCTCTCTCGCCGTCCCACCGACCTCAAATTCTTCCAAACAAATCACGCACTCTTCGCCGTCTTCAGCGATCTCGACACTCGGCATGGCTTTCACCGACTCCTTCGACGCCGGCGGCTGACCATCCTTGTTACCCAGCTCCCGCAGCAGGGAATCCAGGCTCGAAACGCCGTCGATCACCACCATGCCTTGCGTGAAAGGGTTTATCAGAATCACCCTGTTGTTGTTGTTGTTGTCGTCGTCGTTTGGTCTGTTGTGGTCGTTTTCGTGATCGTCTGATGATTCTTGCGAGGTTTCTCGTCGTTGGAGGTTGTTTGCGAAGCCGAAGATGAAGGGGAGGAAGAGAGACAAGTCACTGTTTCTCACTAGCCTTTCGAACATGGAAGATAGCTCGGACATGTCTGCTTCGGAAGCAATTAATGACAAAGATGCAAGATTTTTTCTAGAGAGAGAATGGGAAGACAGAGAATGCTGAATTGAATAGATCCCTGTTTTTGGTGAAGAGGAAGAGGAAGTTTTTGGGAGTGAATATAACGGAGGGAAAAGGTGTGGGGGCCCAAAAGGAAACAGAAGAGTGTGGAAAGATCTGGAATTTTGTGAAGAAATGTATGTGATCACGTCTCTCTTTTAAAATAAGAGCGTGTTTGGCCCTGTGAAAGTTACGAACAGAGTTGTGGAAGTAAAATAAGCTTACAGTAATAATAAAAAAAAATAATATAGTATAAAATTTTTATATGTTACAATTAAAATAATTTTAATTAATAATTTAAACTATTTTATCAAACATCTTATAAAATAAAATAAAATGAGCAATTTTCATATTTGGGTGAGATATTTTTTCTGTGGATTATTTTTTTATGGAATCTTGACAAGTGTTGCCACTACGACGTTTGGGAATTTATTCATTGTTTTGTTGAAAATTGAGTCCTAAATAATTGTGGGGTTTTTTTTATTTACCTTCATTTAATTGAGTTTTGACTTTTGAGGAGTGTTTTAAAAAAAATTGAAATTTGCTCAACAATTGATGGCCAATGACTCATTCGTGAATCCCATGCACTTGCTAATTGTGGTTTGTGTAATTGTTTATCTAGATTCATCATGATGATATCATTAACTAAGAGAGACCGATTATGTAGTTACACGATAATACAACATTGAGGTTATTTTTGATGTTATACTAAAAGATTTGGAGATTCGTTAAAGTTAATTACGTGTTAATTAAAAAATTAGTGGGTTATGTAAATGTTTCTTCAAGGTGAAGGCCTATAATAATTATAAGCTAATTTTATAACTATACTTGCTAGTTTTAACTATTTCTTAATTTATTTTTTTTGTTTAAGAAACTGAAAGGTATTCTTTAAATTTAAAAAACTTGTTTCAATTTTATCCTTTACAGATTTTTGGACCAAAAAATGAAACAAACCTACCCTTAATTAGACCGAATTTATTTTTAAAATATATTTTTTTGAGAAAATTTTTAAAAAATATTTTAACATTTAAAAAATCATAAAACTTAAAAACTTTTTCTTGAAATTTGGGACCCATTTGGTTCTGTTTTAAAAAATTTTAGAAATCTTTTTGCATGCTTTTTGAAGCAAAAGTTTTAAAAATACTCTCATCATAATTTTAAAAAAATTTTCATTTTTTAAAACAAAACCATTTTCACCTACATTGAAAACACTACCAAGCAGATCTTTGATGTTTTGTTTTAGGAGTTTTTATGTTTTTATTTCTATTAGATATTTTTTATAACTGTTTAAATGCAACTATGTCATTTTGTCTATTTTTTTTATAAAGATAAAATTGAAACAAGTTTTTTAAATTTAAAAAATACTTTTGTAGTTTCTAAAAATAAAAGACAAATTAAAAAATAATTAAAACTAAAAAATATAATTATGTTATAATCATAAATTTTAAAAATACCCTTAAACTACATCACTAATATCAATTTGTCTCTTAAACTTTAAAATGTATCACTTAGCCCCTTTGAACTACGAAACGGTAGCAACATTACCTCTCCTGTCAAAGTTTCGTTGGTTGTACTTATGTGGCAATGACTTAAAATATGAAAATCTATTTTAAAATATAAACCTTATTTGCCACTAAAAATACTAAAATAAAAAAATTAAAATTTTTTAAAAAACACTTGGTTGTATTTTCCAATCTCCATCCTTCTTCCATCTTCGTCGATCTTGGAAAACACAAACATAGTATAGATTTGTCTCTATAGATCTGACGAAATCAACCAAGCACGAATGCAACTAAAAAAACACATAGTATAAATATTTCCTAACTTCGAAGAACGTTGCCGACAGTCGGTGCCAAAAGATCAGATTCTGAAAAAATCCATGACCGTGCGGGCATCAAATCTGGGAGGAAGGGATTGTTTGGCTGTTGTAATTTGTTTTTGTTTTTTGATTCCAAACAAAGTACCTCGTTTAATGTTGAGGGATTGGGTTCTCCAGCCGGAGCCTGACGGGTCCCTCGAACGTATTGCCGGAGAGGTTGTTTGGGGAGCCTCTGCCTGGATTTGCCTCCCACGGGAGAGCGTGTCCCTCAGGAGTCGAACATTTTCTCTCTTGTATAAGAGAGTTTTAACTAAAACTCTCTTATACAAGAGGGAAAAGGTTTGACTCCTAAGAGACACGCTCCCCCGTGAGAGGCAAATCCGGGCAAAGGCTCCCCGAGCAGCCTCTCCGGCAATACGTTCGAGGGACCAGGCTCTGACCGGGGAACCCAACCTCAACAAATGAACCTAAAATTGTCTTATACAAGAAACTCCTAAGGGACGCGCTCCCTCGTAGGAGGCAAATCTGGGCAGAGGCTCTCCGAGCAGCCTCTCCGGCAATACGTTCGAGGGACCCATCAGGCTCCGACCGGGGAACCCAACCTCAACAAATGAATTAGCGGAATTGGAGATATTGTAATGGGTCTTTGTTGTTTTATTCAATTTTAGCAATTTTTTGTTATTATTTTGGAGACATTTTTGTAATGGGTATGTGTTGTTTTACTCAATTTCAAAAGACTCTCAACAAACTTTTTTACTATTTTTTTCAAATGATAATTGAGTTTTATTCTTTAAAATAGATTTTAATATCATAAAGTTACTGGCACATAAGCGAAAACTAGCGAAACTTTGACAGTAGGGGTAATATTGATGCCTTTTTAAAGTTTAACGGGACTGAATGACATATTTTAAAGTTAGGGGAATAAAGTGATATTAATGACATGCTTTAGGGTATATTTTTAAAATTTATCCAATTTTAAAACTGACCGGTCAGCAGTTCGAATACATTTTGGGGTTGTTTGCTTGGTGTATTTTTTGTATTTAATATATTTAAATTTGGATTCGAGTATTATGAATTTTTTAGATATGTGTTTGTTTCGTCCAAAATCTAAATCCTTTGAGTATCAAGAATCCAAGTTTTCAGAATTCTGACTCTCTCCTAAACTTTTGATACTCGAATATCTCTGCTATAGTAAAAACTAAAATTCTCTCTCCTATATTTGAGAAAAAAATTATAACTTCTTCATTTAATATCCAATTAAGATGATTCTTTTTTCATTGCGTTCCTAGTGAAGAGAAGAATAAATTAAGACTTATGTTGCATATTTTTTAAGATCATTAATATTAAGATTTTATTAGATTTGTTAATAAATCAAAAATTATTTTCACTACCTCTTCAAACACAACTTTCAATTTTATTTTATACTCAGATTAAAACTTAAATGTATATTCAAACGTCAATTTGGATAATAATTTATATCACTAACTTAAATTTTAATTCAAATCATACTAACTTAAATTAAGTCATTAATTTAAATTCATTTACTAAACAGACGCATGATAAGCAAGCTAGCACTTCTAGTTTTCGTACAAGTCTCATCTCTTGTTTGGTCAAAGAACACCAGGTTATATCTTCGAGTATTCTCGAAAGCTCCAAAGGCTTCTCTTCTTTCATTCTTTCCTTTTTCTTTTAATATAATTTTTTTTCATCTTTTTTGGGTGGTAAATGATATGCGAAGGTTTGTTATGGTTAGGGGCCTTAAGTGGTTTATGATGGCTTACTGTTCTTTTTTTTTTTTTTTTTTTTTGGTATCCTGCGTAGTCTGAAGTCGAGAAAACGTCAAACAACTAGTAAAAAAGGCCGCTGTTCCTGACTCAAAGAAGGAGTGACTGACGTCGGCTCCTTACGGTGAAATAAAGGTATGGATGGGTTAGTTTCTCTAAGAACATAATCACACAAAAAAGGATTGCAAAATAACATGCACAGCATTCTAATCTGGTTTATAGGGTGGTCACCATGGTCCATCCAACATGGCATCAACACTTAGTGTAGTTAAAACTCTAAGAGAGCACATGAACTGTTTGATGAAATTCCTGCATGAGTTTCTTTTTTTTCCCCCCTTTTTTTGGTAGATATGTATTACCCCATTTTCATATTAATAAAAGTACTTTAACTTGGTGGTGAAATTGTTGGCGCAAATCGTTACAGGGCAATTCAATGTTCCAAGAAGTACATGGTATGACTCATTTAAGCGTTCCAACGCTGCAGCTAAGAAGCCCCAATTTCTTTGGGAAGTATTCGACATACTTTGATTTCCGGCCGATGCGGAATAGAAGTAAGTGAAGTTTATTTTGAAAACACTTCATGTATAAAGGTGTATTTTTTTGGCTATTCTTAGAGGTGAACTTTTGAATTGAACAATGCCACCAGTGATGCTTAACACCCGTAACACAGGCTTACAGGTGGAGCCCATATTTATTAGTTGGGTGCTTAATGCAAGTGGTGTCCCAAAAAATCTTTCTTTTGAATTCTGTCTGTAACGCATACAGTGAGAAAGTCAACTTGTTTGAGTGGGAGCTTAGTGTTTAACTCAGTCAACAGAAAGTACTGTCTAGGTACTGATAACCTCTGCATTTTGGGGTTCATTAGATTCACTTAAATTTGCTACAGATATATCTTTGAAGCCATTGGTTGTAAAAGCTAGAGGCAATACCAGAAGAGAGAGTGCAAAAATTCGAAATCGAAGAATGCTAAAGAAGGTAGTTCTTCATTATAATGCATTTCTTCATTCCTTATTTGGCAACACATCTTACTTGTATCAATATTTCTTTCACTATCCTAATCAAATATTTATAATTAATTAACTGTGAATCCCCATCCGTGTTCTTTTTTGGCTAAAAGAATAGGCATTTTACTTCTACATGAAAACCTTTTCCTTTAACCTCGCGGACCAAAAGAAAAGATCTTGATGTAGCTTAAGAATTTGGAACTAATATCGTTGACTATAGTTGTTCGCTTATCCATGGAAATCATATTTCTCTACTTTTTCAGTACAATGGCACACCTACAAAACCGAGGCTTTCAGTATTCTGCTCAGACAAGCAGTTGTATGCCATGCTAGTAGATGATCAAAATAAGAAATGCCTGTTTTATGGCAGCACTCTACAGAAATCCATTCGTCAGAATCCCCCTTGTAGCACCATTGTAAGTATAAATGATGGAAACTAAATTTAGCTATTTTGGGGCGTTGTTTTCAATCCGATAAAATGGTCCGTGTTCTGTTTCATTGCTCATTGTCGTCTTTGTTCTGTTATGTTTGATGTCTTGTAGGAAGCTGCTAAACGTGTTGGTGAGGAGCTAATAAAGGCTTGTAATGATCTGAACATAAACGAGATATCATCTTATGATCGCAATGGTCTTGCTCGTGGGGAAAGAATGCAAGCCTTTGAGGTTGCAATTTCAGTTCATGGATTTTTGCCACGATAAAGATTGGCTGTATTTACTCTTTTGTCTTGAAACTATTGTTTTGTAATGAAAGTTCCATTTCGAACGAAATAGTGTGATTGTTTGATCTGCTATAAAGCCGCAGATGGTAATTTGCATAGTCCACACTCCACACCATTCCACCCTTCCCACGCAAATTACTAGTCGTTTTATGTGGGAAGGGTGGGATGGTGGGAAGGCAAACGAAGAAAAGAAAAGTGAAAAATAAAAAATAAAATAAAATAAAAGGACAAAAGTCCATAAACAGAATGACAAGACAACAAATGATAAACATGGGCTTAATTAATGTCCCTGGGTCCTGACTTTAGGGAGAGAGAAGCAATAACATGCCCAAGTCTTTCGGGGAGAAAGAGAAGAAAACGTTAAAAAAAAAAAAACAAGAACCAAAAGCCACAAGCCGACAAAATACACGAACAGTGAACTTTGGGTACTCTTTGGGATAAATTTGGGTACTCCAATTTATTACATAGATAATAGATGTATATACATAATACACGTGCATGTATGTATGCATAAAATATGGTTTTGGTAGTAATAAAAATCAGTTTTTTAGATTTTTTTTTCTTGCTTTTAAGCCCTAACTCCCTAACTCATTGGACTCAATTTGGAATTTAAGAGAATTTTCATAAATACTATGTATGTTTAAATATCGACAATTTAAATATATAATATAAGTGACAAGTGTAATAATTTTTTTAATGTGACATGAATAAATATATATATATCTTAAAAGTCTGGCAATAGCCTGGCCCAGAGCGTTAATGCTTTCACTAATTTGTCCTTCTGTGACACTCGACCTGTCTAAAGGAGAAGAAAAAATAATGGTATTGGTGGTAAATGACCTTAGCAAATCATTTGTAAATATTGTTAAGTCAGTGATAAAGCTAAAATCAATCACTAATTTACTACTAAGTCAGCTAGCGAATTACCACCAAATCAATTTGCCATTAACCTTTTTTTAAGGACACGTTTTCACTTTAATAAAACAGAGCACATTTACTAAAAACATGCTTTAAGGGTCTTCTTTTACAATGTGTCGGCAGTAAAGATACGGTCTACGTTGTACGTACCCGGGTTCTTTGATTAATTATCAAATTAGCAGGAATAATCTCAACGTATGAAGTGAATATATATATATATATATGTATGTATATATATATTGTATATATAATTTTTCCGAAGAATATATAAAAGTGAAATACAAGAAATAAAGAATTGTGTGATACAGCCACGTTTATTATAGCCCCTATGTAGAATTTGAGATATCCTACTATTTCTACAATTTACACGAGGCAAAATCTATCTAACCTACAAAATTTGGGAAAAAAAATAATTTTTTAGCATCTTAACCACATGCACCACCCATATTACCAACCTATATAACAACAATACTATCAACCCCACTCTTCAAAATTTGAAAAGAAATAAAAATTAAAAAAAAATCCCTCATCTTCATGGTAGACGTGGTCTTCTGTGATCTGTCTGCTTTCATCCTTAATCAAGAGAAATGCTAGAATCACTCTATATTAGGGTTGGTTGGTTACCAAGATTTCTCTCAATTGACTTCCATGAAGCGCTAAAAAAGTCCTCTTAACAGTTGAGCAATATAGTACTTGTTATAGTAATTTCTACCTCTCACCGCAGCATCTCGCGCCTGTTCCTTCTTGAAGTTTCTGCCAGAGACAAAGCATCTCTCTGGGGCCCTGGTAATGGGCAACGACATAGCCGTCCTTGCATCCCTCAATACAGATCTTCTCATCATTCTCATAGTGTACCTTTAAGCCCTCCTTCTTCATTTCCGCAACCCAGATGCCCATCGCCACATCCTCTAGCTTGAACATCTGCGCAGGCCACGAAAAGCGTTATTTCCTTTCAGAATGAAAAAACCTGTGTTATCTGAAATGCAACATTGGAAGTTTCAACTTCTGCAGAGTCGGTTTTCCAAAAAAAAAAAAAAAAAAAAGAAAAAGAAAAAAGAGAAACCTGAACGTATTAAAATCTGCTACAAGTTATTAAGATTTCTGATTACCTTCAAACGGCCTTCTTTGTTCATTTTGACGACAGCCTTTGCGATGTCCCTAGACACCACATAACCGGGACCATGTGCCCAAGGTGGGTAAGTCTCTTCGGGCCATTCCTTCACGAGGATAGACAATTAAGTAAGACACAGAGAAAAAATAAATAAAATAAATAATCAGCGATTTGCTGAAGTCAGAACGTATCTTTCTGTTATGGCATACATTCGTAACAATCTAACACAAAACCTTGGCTAATTCAACTTAAAGTCCAAGAACTCCAATTTGCAACCTTGCAATGCCAAAAGTCAACAGGAATATAATTGCGACTTCAGCACATAATACTATTTTTTTCAATATTTTGTTTTTCCGGTTCTGTTCCTAGATTTTGCATGAAAAGAATATATTTATTGCACACAGCGTCATTTGTACCGTGTGTAATTAATTACAGGCATATGCATGCGTAATGTGTTTCAGATATGCATATGCTTACGCCAACGTCAACAAGGAGTAACATGCTTACAAGATTTCTACGAATCTTTTGCCCCAGCAAGACCAATCCACAATGGAAGAGTTAGACCAAAGATTGTTTCTATTTGTGACAAATTCAAAGTTAAAGTACGATCTAGTACAAATAATTACCTCGGGGCTGATAAACCACTTGCTATCAGTATTTCGATGAGGTCGAGATTCTGAATTAATAAGTCCATAAAGCAACCCATGAGTCGCACTAATTCTCTGCAAAGAAGCTAGCACTTCATCTACACGGACAAATGCATCATCATCTGTCTTCATGACAAACTTCGCAGAAACAACCTCCGTCTGTTGAAGAACATGGGATCAGCAATTACAAGGCCGAGACGGAAAATATCCTAAGTTTCATGGAAACAAGATTGAAAACAATATTTTACCCCGAAGATGCAGATTGCCAGAGTTTTCCACGTGATGAGGCTGTAGTAATCAACAAAAGGCATCAGTTGAATGTCTCCATATGTTTTGGCCTCATTCCACAGTTCCTCATTCACTAATTTGTTTTTATGCTGCAATGAATGACAAATTTGGTAAACAACAAAACAGGCTTTCCTAAGAACAGATTCAGTTCACTAAACCAGAAGCCAATTAGGTTATATTTAAAACTTGACTGCTTATGGTTTATGACGAGAAACCTCTTAAAAAAAACAGGATAACATAGGTTCCGTTTATCTAACTGTGTATTGTCTATGAGAACATTTTTCTAGAAGTGTTTTAGAAACTTTATCCTAGCAGCATTCTCAATCATTTTCAACGTTGCAAAAATTCCCATATATCTTGATTGACAATTTCTGCTCAACTAGGACAGTCTACGGTTCTAAACTAGACAAGGTAATTTAGCTCACCAAGCCAACAAAAAAACGCACTGCAACTGCCCCAGATCGTACTGCTGGATACTGCATCCATGTTCTTCGAACAGCCATCCTGCGCTTAAAATTGTTTGCAGTAGAAAAAACACCAACGACCAGATCCAGTGGTCTTTGTGCAGAGAGAGGGGGTGATTTGAGTGCTTCTAAATCAATTACGTGCTCTGAATCTTCTGATGTGGGTAAACCACTGGCTAGGACAGAAATTAATTTCAAGTCTCCAGATATTTTTACTTCGCTAACAAGCCATGGCTCTAACGTCTGAAAGATAATAATCCAAACAGCTAATAAGTTCAAAAGATACTAGGTCATTCCATATGAAATTCCAAAAATAAAGGAGAAAATGAGAGAAATTACTTCACGATAAGCAAATGATGTTGTGTGCTTCCCATCAATTGTCATTTGGATTCCTTCTGATCCCACTCTGAGTGTTGCAACAAATGGATAGCCTTGCTTAAAAGGGAAGAATTTTCTATGTTTAGAACCGTCTTGCACCATTAAGGGCCGCCTTGAAGCATTGGAAGGCTTACCAGTCATGACAATCTGGACATCATTGCCCACTATCTTGTTACACTGATCCAACTCATCCACTGAAAAATGAGCAAAATAATGTGATTTATCAAAGAATTGGAGTACATAGTTGTAAATGTTGCCTCATGACACAGCAAAATAAAGAGTAACTGGAATAATTTCACAAGGAAGCATAATGTAAAACATTTAGCAGAAATCACAAGGATGGGATCATGTGTGATCCAAATTGAACAAAACACATGATTTGGTTTAGCCAGCAACATCAGCACAGAATAGGTTGCATACCGCAGCCTTTCTTCCAAATAGCATGTAATGATTGATTCATGTGCCCAACATGTAAAGTGAACAGAAGTACAAAGAAATACACTTGAAGTTGAAGGTATACCTTTCTTTCCTTTTTCAGGATTGGGGGAGGGACAACGCTCCTCGTCACCCCAATCATGAGCAGCAGTCCAGGTGTTCTGGACAATAACAGGGTCTTCCGTTATCTTATCACCATGAAGCCTCACGTTGTAATGCAGAATAATAGGTGGATTAGGCTCCCCGGGAAGTGGTTCTCCTTTTAAGTCAATCCTAAAATTACCAAGAATACCATGTGGAATGCCAATAACTGTAATGGAAGAACCTTGTGTCAGGCCACAAGGAACTTGCAACTTATAGTCACTGTTATCAAGTTCCGTGCCATTCATTTTGTTTAGAAAATAAGGACACTGTTTCTCCTTCCCCCTTCCGTGTGAACTTTCATTTGAATAACCAAGCTTCGACTCTTCAACTGAAGCCATGAGATTATTCCACACACCTCCAGCATCCTTAATGGCCTCTATTGCATTGGGTAGACCTTGAGCATGATCTATTAGGTCTTTCAAGTGATTCCACGTTTGCAGAGATTGCCGCTCTTCATTGGAGATATTCCTCTGAGCAAAGAGGCTGGAAATGATGACCTCAGTAGGCATTACTTGAGATGCATTCTCTTTATTTTGAACTGTAGGTGGAGCAAAGGCACTCAGCCATTCAAGAGGGTTGGTGTTATTGGTTGGGAGCGGCGTCATTAAATAACGTTCCCCGATAGGATCTTTCATCACGCCATATCTCAGAACCAGAAGCATAAACAAGGATGCAACCAGAACACCACCATACCATTTCTTCATTCCTGTAATCTCTCAAGGCGTCAAACCTCTAAGCCTGATTTCGTTGGTGAGCATGAAAACACAAATACCAGCAAGTGGTCGTCTTATTAGGCATAAAATGAATAGTTGGTTCTAGAAACAGAAAAGACAGAGATCCAAGTCTCTGACAAGGAAGAAGAAGAATGATTGACCGATCAGGTACAAACAACTAAAAAGCCTCAGAAAGAAAGAACATGCATTAATTGGGTGTATTTTGCTTCTCGGAGTAAATTTTCAAGTTTCTCCATCACGGCCTGCTGTTCAACTTGATATCAACCACCCGGTGTTGCAACCATCTTCTTCTGGTCGGAAAATTAAATGATCTAGTGCTCTCAGCTCCAATGAATCCACCACGAGAGTAACTCATGAACCATCTATGTCTCTCTTGCTTGAACATGAAGCATATATGTTGAAACCACCAAGATGAACCTGAAATAATGAGGACAATAAGACCAGTACAGAAATTTGCAAATACAAATGATTTATATCTAGAGGTGTGAAATCGAGTATTTGGTTGAGTTGATATGAAAAACAAATTCACTAAACTTGAGATACAGAAAAGCAGAATGCATATAACTCTCCATCATTGAAGCAACAAAACTAATAAGTGAAATATATTTCCATTAATTGCTGTCTTGTTCCAACAAACACGCAAAAAATAAATAAATAAACAAAATAATAATAATAACTACACAAGTTGAGAAGTGATCAGGACGTTTTGGAGCTGACAGAAAGCAATGTCATACATATAAGATAATTCTCAAGTTGAACACCTAACAACGACATGAATCACATGTTTTTCTAATTTTTCAACAATGGCTTGCAAAAGTATAAACAATTTAAAACCAATTTCGCTAATAGAATCATATCTTCTTATTCTAGAATTATCAACTAAATCACTATCAACACCTTGCCTAGCAATTTAACCAAATGGTCTAATACCAAAAAACTAATTAATTCCATCTTTCACGGCTTAATAAATAAATGGTCTTTATAGGTCAAATTATGCCCAAGTCTTCTACCATATATTTAAGGATGAATTAATAGGCCTAAAGGACCTAGCAGCAGAAAGCAACGACAATATTTACACGGAATTAGTTGACAAGAGAACCTTAAAACCTGGGGAGCACATTACTTCCATAGCTGGTTTTCTTTTTTTTTTTTTCCTTCATGTTTTAAGGATCTCAAAAGCCGGCCTTAACGTTATCACCAATATAAAACCTTGAAACCCTAAACTATATAAAAATCAAAAGCCACACGTAACTTGAAATTCTCGATCAGGCAAAATTTTCAAATTACTTGTGCCTAAAACTTTGTTGACTTATTCAACGCTTGTTGCTTCTGGGAATTTACTAGATTTGCCATTGAAAGATTTGACTAGATGGAAAAAAAAAAAAAAAGAGAGAGAGAGAGACACTTTCATTTGCAGTGAAAGAACAAATACAAGAAATGTTGTCATGTGAAATCTGAAAAAATATATATGCTAAGTAAAACTTCGATCAGCTTCGGAGTAACGGTGAACATAGAAAAGGAGATTACTTTCTGATATTATCATAATTCTGCACTTAACTAAGTCATTTCAGATTCAAACAAATTCGAGAACTTCACTGAGAAAATCGAAGAAAAGATGTGAAGTTCAAATATCCACTTTCTCCTCATCAATCCGTTAATTCTCTCGGCAGCCAAACAGCCTTTTTTTAAAAAGAATTCTCGGGAAAAAAAGAAAAAAAGAAAAGAAAATTGCCAGACAGATCCAGAAGCATTTCAACACCAATTTCTTTTTTCTTAAAAAAAAAAGAATTTCAGATAATCTTACTTAGAGTGAAGAAGAAAGTGAAGAAATTGGAGCTTGAAAAATCGTTTAAGACGACGAAGAAGCAGAGAGAGTAAACTAAAGGGATGAAGAGCAAAAAAACCACCTGAAGGAACAAAGATTCTGCGCGAGAAGAATGCGGGAAAGTGTGAGGGAAAATCGGCAAGAAAATCCTGGAGAGAGATGAGAAAAACAGAAGAAGAGAGATAAAAAAAAAAAAGTGGCGTGTGTTTCTTCTGTTGGGACGATGGTTATACGTGTGTGGTTTTGAACTTCAAGGCTGCGCGTAACGGTGGGAAGAGAAAAAACGAAGAAGAGAGAAGAAGGCAAAGACCAAACCGTTTGGTGCCCCTGTTTGTAGATTTTTTTATTCAAAGTCTTCGGAACGATTTGATTGCATGTTAAAATTAATATATATATATATATATATATATTATATCAAGAGAAGTAATTTTCAAACTAAAGGTTTAATTAAACATTATGTTACGTATAAAAACTATTAGTTAAAACTATTTTTACTATAATATACAAGAATTTTATATTATAATTTTTTTTCTATAGTATATAAAAATTTTATATTATTTATAAGTGAGATAATAATTAAAATTACTCTTATCAAATAGCATAAAAAGATTAAAGAAAAATAGATATATAGAAAAAATAAAAGTCACTCATTTTCTTTTGTTGTATGACGACTCTTCTTCTTCTTTTTTTGGGTTATTTTTTTCTCTCAACTTTTCTATTCGATCCTTATTTTTGCTATTTGTTTTTCCTTTAAAATTCCTCTACACTTTACTTCTTTTTTTTATAATGTGTTTCATTAAAAATATTTTTGTTCTCCATTTTGCTTTTGTTAAAATATTATTTTAAATGTATCATTACTTAATTTGTTTTTCATGTATAATCTTTATTATATCACGATGATTTTGTATATTTTTTTATTAGTATGCTAAAACATTTTTTAAAATATTCTTCTCAACTTTTTCAATGATTATTTGCTACAAAAATATCTTTTTTTCCTAAAAAATTGTTGTGAAGAATTTTTTTAATACAACATATTTAAATATATAAAATGATACATGAAGATATAAAACTATATAGTGTTTAATAAACTCAATTTTAATTTAGATAGTATAAAATTTTCTTATATTATAATATAAAATTCTCATTATATTTTTAATTTTAACTTTTAGTTTTAAATCACCCTCAAACATCTTATTAATATTTAAAATTTTAACAAACAAATAGAATATATAAAATTTATACTAGTATAATTATAGTCTGTTTAAACCATGATTCAAACTACTTTCTTAATTATAAATAATATAAAATTTTTATATGTTAAAGTTATAAAAAATTTGTTTCCATATAAAACTTTCACACATTTTAATAAAAACAGTTTTAGCTTTTAGCTTAACCACCTGCCTATCGCCCTGCAAAGACTGCTCTTGAATGTTCCTTTTGTTGTCAAATCGTTGACGGGACCCAGCCAACGAAGAGCAGCCATAATTCGTCATTCGAAGTCAATTGGGTTAACACGTGGCGCTCTGTGGTCGGACACTGTGATGGATGAACAAATTTTTGTTTTCTTTTTTTTTTTTAAGCAAAAATAATACAAAAATTCCTAATAATTTTTCTTGGCTGAGATTTTCTTGTTGCTCCCCTTGATCCGTCGGTTCTAACGTCGGAAAGATTGTCGCTGCCGGCCCAACTGGGAATTAGCACAAGTGTAGGGCCCATTTATAATTATTTCTTAATTGAATCACACGTTGCTTATATTTATCAAAAAATTAAAAAAATAACAACATGTTAAGATTTATTTTAACCTTTTTATTTTGGTAATCTATTTGATAAAAAGAAGAAGCTGAAATTTTTTTTGTGAAGGTTTTGCATTTGTTATTGTTAAGGTACAAACATTTTTATTGGCAAAATTTTAACGTCAATGTACATGCATTAAAGTACACATAATCTTGATAAAAGGATCGGAGAAATCCATCAAAACATTCAAGCTGTTATAGCTTGTTTGGTAAACTAATTTAAAACAAAAAAATAAGTTTTAAATATTATAGTACATAATAATTTTACATTTTAACTGTTATTTTAATTTATACTATAGCTACAACGAGTTTTATGTTGTTGACATTTTAAATTTTAAATTGATAAGTTTAAACTAATATATAAAACTTGATGTCAAATAATAATTTGTCTGTGTGCGATTTTTGTTTGGACTTTGGTGTAACGTTAAAACTCCACTTGTACGTATTTGATTTTTTCTTAGTTCTCGAAGTCATCACCGTTTCGGAAAAAATAACGAAAGTAAATAAAAAAACAAAACCACTTTGACTTTGATATTGTGCCGGCTCCAGAATAATCCGGAGGGACCGGCAGAGATAAGAATTCTAGAAAAGCCACAGAAGCAGTTATTTTACAACAATACCCTTTGGTCTACGGATGAGACGCAACTTTCAAAACGGGTTTACATAGCAAGCAAGGAACAAGCAAAGCTAGAAAGCATACATTCCAGCTTTGCAAAAGGCCAAACAGTAATAGAGAAAAACATCAAAAACCAATCACTTTGGACCACGAAATGAGACACAACTTTTGTTTTATTTTATTTTATTTTATTTTTTTATGTTGTGTAATAAAAATAGCCGGCAACACACCTTTTCTTAAAAAAAAAATTACAATACCTGTCTAAATTATCTTTATAAAATTAAAATCTAAAATAATATTTAAAATATTTTAAAAATATTTTTAATAATATAGTAATTATCTTAATGATATTATATTATTGTACTATATAATTATATATAAATAATTTTAATGATATTATTATGAGACATTTGTAAAATTTTTATAAATTAGAGTCATATTTTAATTCAATAAATGTAATTGGACCAATTGTCTGATTAACCCTTTTTTTCTATTTTGTGTAATAAATTAATAGTTGAAGAAGTTTGTATTGGAATGAATATATATAACGGCTCTAACTTTTAACGGTGGATGGTGGACAAAATAATGAGAAATGTCGATCCAAGGAGTTAACTTTTGAGGGTGGTGTTAAAAAAATATGGTAAACAGAAATAGATATAATAAATAGTTGTAAGTTAATTTCAAAAAAGTAAATGATTTAAAATGGTCCTAGGCCCCCTCCAAAAAAAAAAAAAAAAAAAAAAAACCTCAAGTCTAGTTTACAGAATTTTGGAAGTATACTGGCTTAAGGGCAACGCAAGGGCCAAGAACGTGTTGGGGTGGCAATTTGGGAGATAGAGACCCAATTGAAATAATGAAGAGGGCGTTCACCTAACAAATAAACTACATATCACGGCTTTTAAAAAAAAAGCTATCAAGAATCAAGATAGCAATTGGTTTTTTGGTTTATTTATTTCAAGTTGTTCAATGATCCATTTAAAAAATGAGAAAATTTTATTTACGTTTTTTTTTTTTTTCATTTTCATGTTTTAAAAGCTTTTGTCCTGCTTGTGCGTGTCAGTTTTTATTGTTTTCATGTTTTTATATTTGATGGGATGGGGATATTAACCAAGGCAGTTCTTATTGCCAAAAAATATGCAATCATGTACTTTTCTGGTGAAGGTACATATAAAACGTGAATAGAACAAAAATAAAATGTGATTGTTTCTCAAAATGATTAGAGATGATGACAACCATTTTTTTTTTTTTTTTTTGTATAGGTTTCATTTATCTTTATTACCAAATGCTCTGAAATGAAAAAAAAAAAAAAAGGAAAAGGAAAGAAAAGAAATGATCCAAAAGAAATGGCATCATACATCAAAGATTCTCTATAGGCTTGCAGTCAAAAGCTTACGAGAAAATTTGTTTCGTAAAAAAAAATCTTGGTCGATGCCTAATCCATGATCTCAATAGTTAAGCCTAACTTCCCTACAAATAAATAAATGAATAAAATATTTAGGTCCGATGTCGTTTTATTTGATATTTGGATAATGCAATAAGGTTTGACCAACTAAAATTTCTTGTGTTTTGCTTGTATTCCCCTTATTCTATTTCACAAAATAAAATAGCCAAAGTCCCTCTTACGTCCTATCTAAGGCTGGCGATATGAGTTACGGCACGACACAAACACTATACGATTTTTTATGAGTGAGTGTCAAAAAATTAAGTCACGGGTCATTTTTATGTCAATACAAAATTAACCTCATACAAAAATAGGCCATATTTATGCTGACATGTTTGATAATAAATTGACCAATAGGTTATTTGTCTATTTTTTTTAAAAAATATTTTGCCTTAATATATATACTTTCAATAGATTAACACTAAATTAGATTGTATGTGTAGTATGGAAGTGATTTAATTTTAAGAAAATATGTGTTTTATGTTAGTTTTATGTGACTTTAGTGCATAAATTATAAATTTGAAGTTATAAAATGTCATGGGTTGACTTTGGGCTGTGGGTTGATTGAGGGTCTCGTGTTATGTGTCACAGGTTAAGACAAGTAATGTTCATGTCAACAACCTATGTCAAGGTAGTCGAGTTAGTGTCAGGATTTCTCAACCGGTTCGTGTCACAGGTTGTGTTAATATTGTGATATTTTCTACATGTTCAAACTTCAATTCAATTTAAACACAACCGCAAACACGAATTGCCACCCCTACTCTTACCCAAGTGTCTAAATCACTCTAGTGCTAATTACTGAGTAAAATGATCTACCATATATAGCTTCAATGATAACTTAAATTGACAATTTTTCTTAGCTCTTCATTTGTTTTTGTCGAGGCTTCCAAACGTGAGGATGGACCTATCACCTATGAATTTGTTTTTCTAATCTCGTGCGGGGTAGATGTCCTAGTACTCCTACTGATCATTTCCAACAGCATATTAACTATAGTTTGTGATCTTCTTCTATAAACCTAGCCAGCTAAGATTCATGTCCTACTTATTGTGCTAGTAATTGATTTGAAGTTTAATGCTCGCATTATGAAAACCATCCAAGCGGCTGACTTCTAAGGGAGTTATTTGGGTCTGGCGGAATATTGAAGTCCATTCAACGGAGGGTAAAGTCATGGGATCATTCTAGTTTTTGGGATACGTGGGAAATGTTTTCCAAGGGATTCTTTTTAAAAAGTTCTCGAGTTTTGTTAAGTAAGAAAAATAAAAAATATTCAATTAGAGGTTGATTAGTTGATTGACTTGTTAATCAATTATAGATTGATCAATTCTAATCATATTTAATCAATTTTAAGCAATGATTTATGGGTTAATTACTGATTGATCTTACGGTCAATGACTAATTAACCGAATCTAATTGACCAACCTATTAATCATTTTAATAGTTGTCGATCATTTTCTTTAAAAGCAAAAATTTCTGTCACTTGTTAGAAGATATGGCCGAAACTAGCCACCTCCTTTAACTAATCTGTTAGTGTTTATTGAGAAAAAAGTTTAAAAAAAATTGTACTAATTGACATACAGTTAATAAACCAAGAAAAACTGATCTACCCAATTCAAGTCGTTAAAAAAAAGGAGTTTTTATTGGCAACAGGAAACTGAATTATGGTCAACCATGATGAAGCTATAGTATCAGTTTAAATCATAACCAATGAGTAGATAGTGTAATTTCTCTTTGGATTAATGTCTATCAGCTAAAATTTGAGAAAATGAATACTTGAAGCATATCTTCTGCATGTAAATATTGGACACTGAATGATGTCTGATCCAGAATTAAACTTGGTAAAGCTGACCATTACCAGTTCAGTCCTTATTTCACACTATTCTTGGGGCATAACCAGTTGCAATTTCTATGACCTCTACACTGTTGTCCAAGCTATAAAATCCATTCTGCAACATAATTAATTGATATTAATTAGGGCATAATTAAGTATTTTTTCCCGATGACAAAAAGTGTTAACGTGAAGGACGGACCTTATTTTTTACAGCTTCTTTGACAAAGTTGGTTTTAACTAACTTTTCAGTTAGGAACTATAAAGCTCTCATATACGACAGTAAAAAAAAAAATTGTTGCAGCATAAAACTCTTACATATTACAATATTTACAGTTCTAACTAATGGTTCTAACCATCGTGTCAAACACTCTATTAAGATACTAAGAAGGTTGAATTTTTCTTTGAGCTTAAGAGCTGCTGCGAGGTGTTCATGTTGATCAAAATCTGACCTGAAACAAGTCTCATGTTTTTCCCATTCATGTGGCCAAAATCTGAATCCCTTGCTGTTAGGTTAGTTTGGGGATGACCAATTCTAGTGGTGACTATTCATAAAGTCCGATGGCTTAAACAGATCGACACAATAATTTGATTATTCAAAACCACCTTCTACGCAATTGTCTAAATTACTGCTACATTTATTTCTTGATTTTTCGTAGCTAGTGCTAACTAGTTTGTAAATGGTCTACCGCATATATGGCTTTTATGATATGACAAACATATTGATATGACAAACATATATTGACACTGCATGCTTAATTTCTTAAATCTTTTTAAGGAAGTAATTTGGGTTGGGCCTAATATTAAAGTCCATTTGGTAGTGGCCAAGAGTCATGAGATCTGGTACGTGACAAATGGTTTTTTTTTTTTTTTTTTCCCAAAAGGGGATTGTCTTCATCACCATCTTATTTCTTGACTTTTGTTACATTAGAAGAACGTGGGTTGTTTTTTAGAGAAAAATCATTTTCATATTCTTACGATGCTACAAGCCCACTATAAAATTGTGAATCTCGTCTAATATATAATATATATTTTAGATCAGATCTTATTGTTTTATTAGGAATAAGATTGTAACTCTATGAAATTAAATAAAATTTGCTCGTTTTAATTAATGAGTAAGTGATTGATTGATTAACTTGATGGTACATCACTACTTGACCGGTATCAATCGTGTTTAATTAACCTCAACCAATGATTTATTGATCAATCAATGATTGACCTACACATCAACATCAACCATTGTAATGATCACAGATCACTTTTCTAAAAAAAAAAAATGTTCATTCATTTATAAAAGACCGCTAAAGTCAGTCATCACGTAACTTCCCTCTTTAGTTATCACAAGAAAAATAACTTGAAATGATTGGCCATATAATTAAATAAACCGAGAAAAACTAACCCACCCAATTCTACTCATTAAATAAAGGAGTTTTTATTGTCCACAAGAAACTGAACTATGTTCAACCATGATGAAACTATAATATTAGTTAAAATCACAAACAATGAATAGATAGTGCAAATTTCTCTTGGATTCATGTCTATGATGAGCTAGAACTTGGGGAATTGAACACTTGAAGCACATCTTCCCCTTGGAAGTATTGGACACTCAATGATGTCAGATCCAGAAGTGTCAACGCACAAGAAAACTTGGTAAAGCTGACTATTACCAGCTGAGTCCTTGTTACACTCTATTCCTGGGACATAACCAGTTGCACCTTCTATGGCTTTCACAATGCTATCCAAGCTATAAAATCCATCATCTGGCTCAATTTCTGCAACATTATTCGATATTAATTAGGGTGTAATTAGTATGTAGAGTAATTTTTTTCCCTAATTAATGACAAACCCTTTCCAAAAAGAAAGAAAGCATGTTTAAAAAATAAATACAATTTATTACAATGTAAAGTTTTTATATACTACAGTAATTACTATTAATTTAAAACTGAAATCTAAATACAATAACATATAAAACTTTTACATGTTATTTAATTTAGATTTCAGTTTTAAATTTTAATTGATTTTTCAAACGAGTCTAAAAAAAAATATTTATACATATGGTAGAGACCTTCATTTTTGAGGATACCAAGAAGGTTGACTTTTTCTTTGAGCTTAAGAGCCGCTGCAAAGTAATGATGTTGATCAAGTTCTGACTCGGAACAAGTGCCATGCTTTTCCCATTCGTGTGACCAGAATCTGAATCCATTGCTGCTGGGGCAGCTTAGGGATGGCCAGTTCTTTTGGAGTCTATCCATAAGGTCCGATAGCTTAAACAGATCGACATGATAATTAGATTAAGGCAGTACAGAAATCAAATGATGAAAGACATTGAGAAAAAAATTAATTGTACATTTTATTTTTACCAAAATGTTATTATATTAATAATTTGTCCCAGATTTGAATATCTAGCACACATTACTAACACAGTTTGCTTTGGTGCTTGTGCGACTAATTATTTCAAACCTACCTCCAAGTTGTTTTCTAGATTTCCAAAGCCTTTACACGGAAGAAGTATTTTTTTAATTGGATTCTTTTATTTTATTGTCTTCATGAGTATATATACTTTAGAATTTGTCAGTTGGGGGAAAAAAATATTCATATTAAATATGAAAAAAGAAGGAAAAATAAAAAAGACCTGTTGATGTACTAAACTCCGTGGCAATATGTTTTCAACATTATGCAGAAACAAATATTTAAGTTATGTATTTAAGAATCCGTTTTGACTGGATGAAAAAACATATTTGATAGAGGTTAGTTATGGGATAGGATCTCTAAGAGGTTGGGTCCTTGATGTATTTCTATATCCATCGGTTCATCCTGCATACGCAGATATACACACACACAGAGATAGATATACATATCCGTTTTGGCTAATTGTTCATAGTCCTAGGTGACCAAAATTTCAACCATATTTCTGGTAAATTTCAAGATAATATTAGAGATCGTACCGAAGTGTGTGTATATATATTGGGTGTGGTTTCAAAGTTACTTTTTTAATAGGTATATCCTTATCAACCATTTGATGAAAATTTGATGGTTGTAACAAAGTAAATACATAATTGACTTAAACGATTTTGATTACAATTAATAGTATTGAATTCTTATCAAGCCACATTATCATTTATTATTAACATGTACCCTTATTGAAAACCATTTTAAACCCATTTTAAACGTAAATATTAAAAACAAGTCTATATATATATATATATATATATATATATATATATATACACACTTGCCTCCGATCTATCAAAGATGCTATCATGATCACAGTTAGATGGCCATGAACCGTCGTTTCGGTTTGGCCAAAGCCCATGTATGCCGAAATCTGCCGCTGGCTTCCCTGTCTTTGGATAGCAACAACTGTGCTTTGTATCACAATAAGCCCCTGGCCACTGCATCATGTGTATATAATACAATTACCCACATGAATATCATCAGATGACCAAAAAGAGAGATGATCAAGATTAAATATTAATATCTATGAATCATTCATATATGTGCGTGTGTATATATAAAAATTAAGGAGAACGAACTTTAGTGATACTTATGCATATAAACCGTTCTCACCTGTTGAACAAAGTAGAAGAAATCAAAATCCCGAGAAGCGCAAATAAACGAGAGATACTGTATTATCAAAAGCTTGATGATCAAGCTAATTGAACCGTTGCACTTCATTGTTGTTAATTTTTAGCTGCAATCTCTCAATCTCTCTCTCAACAAACTTTTTTATCCTTTTTTTTTTTTTTTTTGAGAAGTTTCAGAGTTTAGAATGGCAATATTGGTACAGAATTCGCTATGAAAAGCGAGGTATTAATAGGGCAAAAAATGGAACAACTATATGGATATTAGAATCTCCTTGAAAGCATATGCTCAAAATATTTATTGTTGTATCAATTTACTATCACATGTTAGTGCAAAACTTCCCCGCCACTGTGGTTCTTTGCTTTTAATCAACCTGTCCCATTGCTTAATGTTTGCCTTGTTACTTGTTTTGCTTTATACACTTGATTTTTTTTCAAAGAACTTTCTTTAAAGATAAGATATAGTAATTGAGTCACCAAACCAACTAAGTTTCAGGTAGGATAAGAGCACGCCAAACCAAAAAAAGAAAAGAAGGGATTAAAACTTACATTTGTTGCAACTTCTTCACAATATCTTTGCTTAAAAAATAAAAAAGGTAAGTTATCTATTATTGTCACCCATCATCAGAAAACGTCTGTGCATGATTATCTTTGCTTAAAAAATAAAAAAAAAGTTAGGTTATCTATTAATTGTCACCCATCATCAGAAAACGTGTATGCATGATTTGTAGTTTGTTCAAAATTAACGGTAATGATAAAAAAGGCCGTCTCGTAGTATTAATTATTTCCATAGTCGAATTAATATCAACCAAAAACTTGTTGGACAAGTTCAACGTTGGGCAGAACCCAAAAGAGAAAAGATTCCAACTTGAATGGATACAAATTTCGCGTTAATCTTGAAGCAAAACTGATAAATTCAAACCCCCTTTATTACTAGTACTTGTGCTAAACGGAATGGCTAATTTGTATATTTTATTTCTGGATTGTAGCCAATAAAGGATCTGCAAGACGTGGCAAATGTATGTAAAAACAGTTACTCGACCTAACGTGGCAAGACTTGGAGGCTTATCATGAAAACCTTGTGCGATTGGTCTATCACATACGAAAGTCTAATGTTGTAGTTGCACTTGCACCGGGTGTGTGTGTGTATACATACACACACACACACACACACATATATATATATATATATATATATATATATATATATATATAAGGTGCAGTGGTCGGTTGTGTGAATAGTTGCTTGCAAGTCAATTCAATCTGTTTATCTTGGCGTGAACATGACGTACAATTTTAGGCCATTTGGGAGGCTTTTGTCGTTGCTCTCTCTCACCTTTTCTTTTTTCCATTTTCGTTCTCGATTTCAAAGCATTTGCTAATGGAACACTATTTACAAAATATGTTTTCATTTTCTTGCCACCAAAGGCATGTAGTTTCATTTTCAAAAACAACCAAACACCTTATTGTTTGAGACTCTCATAAAATAACATATTCAACATCCTGAGTTCTGTGTGTATGGAGTTTTCTAATCGATACTTGTGATCTCCAACTAGTATATAACATAAGAAGTGTTACGTTATATGGGGACCAACAAGATTTCACACAAGGGCAAATCTCTTATGTGGGGCCAACCAATTGTTTGGCTTGTTTTCGAACAAGACTTGTTTGGTTTTACGTGGTATGCTTATCCGTAAGAGTCCTTTGTCTGTTCAAGTCGTATATTATATTTTCGTATTAATTTCCCTGAAACTTCAAACACATCAAACGTTTGTGTGTTGGGCTAAATCCTAGGAGAAGGGTTGGGCCCTTAAACGAAGGAAGTGAATATTGTTAGAAGTTTTGTTTATCCCACATCACTAAGTTTTTGGACTGTTACGGTGTACGTATGTGAATCGGACCCTCTCCTATTGAGCTTGCTTTTGGGATGAGTTCTATCCAAGCCTATTTAACAAAAATATTTCATTTACTTAATAGTTCATGTTTGAAATTAGGCTGTGCAGATGTAATTTCATCTGCTATGAGTCTACGAGTGCCTAGAGGAAGATATCAATCAAAAAAGAAGAAAAATAGTAACAATTTGTTACTACTTTTTTTTTGAGAAGTTTACAATTTGTGGACCAGTTACTTATTTCTTTTAGTAATTTGGAAAAAAAATTATAATTCGTATAACAAAGAGCAAAAATAGCAAGATCCAATACTTGTCAAAGTGAGTGATGAAACCAAGACACAGTTGCCCTAAGAACATCTTTCGTTCTACATTAAGGGCGTGTTCATCAAATCGTAAAGGTATGTAATAAAATAGTAATAGGACTGAAAAGGAAAGTAGGGTAATAGAAATGAAAAAAATTGTTTCCCTTTCTAGTGTTCTAATGAATTTAAAAGTTTATGTGAAACTTTACAAAAGAAAAAAAAAAAAAGAAGAAGAAAAGAGGGAAAAAAAAAGTTTGAGAGGCGTTAGAAATTAATAGAAAAAAGATGGAGCCCATAAATATTTTTGTGCCATGAATATGATGCTTGCTAAACAAAGACTAAAAACTAATACAGAAGAACAATCTGCGGAATTTAAAATTTGGCCTTTGAATCGTTCTGCTCTTCCCTCAATCGGAGTTTATAGATTTTTTAATATCTTCATGTGGGCTAAAACCATAAAACTGAAAATAGAGGTCCATATGTATCTCCAATACTGGTTCAATAAGGGGTATAAAATTTTACGTTAGTCATAAGAATCAAAGCCAAATCATCAAACTTGCCACATTATTTGGGAACGTCTCTTTTGTAATAGTATACTAAATCCTAAAATCAAGTGGGACAAAAGTTACCTCAGCTTTCATTATAGTTAGGCCAAAGGTCACGAATGCCAAAATGAGCAGCACATACGCTTTCCTGTTGTTATCCTACAACAGATATTTTCTCTTCACCATATATGAACCTGGACCTGCAAAGTACAAGGTTAGGCAGAAAAGAGGAAAAGAAATCGAAATCCTGCCAAAAAACAAAAGACTGAGAGTTGTCCTCGTACTAAAAGCTATATCGAAGTAATAATTTAATAGGTCTTCATTTCTTGCTGAATTTTGAGGCCAATATATTGATGATTAATGATATTGATTTACAGGCAACAAATGGACTGTAATGTTGTTCCAGGTAATATTCACCTTTCCCAACATCCATAGCTGCCACCTAAATAAGAATCCAGAGAATAGTATTCTTATTTATTTATTTTGTCATGTGTTTTTAATTTTTTTCCGATCGACAACATAATTGGACAGTGAAAATGAGCCAAGGACTACAACAGAAGCACGACTAGGAAATGGCTATGGCCTTTGGGTGCCTTAGTAATGCTCTAAATACAAACTGCAGAACCTTTTCTTTTCGACATGAAAATTGAAATCTCAGGAAAGAGGCCAAGGAAATATTCAGGAAATAGGATTTTCTTGTTATTTGGTTCACTTCATGTATAAATGATCACTGACACACTATTCTATCATTTGAAATTTGGAAAGGCTAACCAGAATTGAGCTTCGACTGCTGAACGGCAATAACCCACAAAACGGCCAAAAACGACAACCACCTAGAAACGACAATGTTGTTAGACGACATTAACCGAAAATTAACAACAACCTAACGACGACAATACGTCCAAAGAAAATGAAAATATTCAAAGATCGACATTCACGTGAAAAATAACAAGAAAGCCACTTTAGATTTTTAGAAAAAGAAGCGACATGCACGACAAAGGACAAGAAAGCAACATAAAAAAAAAAAAAAGACATGACATGAACAAGAAAGCAACGTAAAAATAACATGTTCTGTTTGAAGAGAAGTCATTGACTCGTCATGCAACCGTGGATATATAATTCATTCCACCAATAACATGATGGCGATGACTTCCTTTGTATACCCTTGAAAAATGCCTAACAGTTTCCATTGATAGATCATAATATCATCCACAATTTGATAATCATCATATATCACTATTTCATATTGCTATATCTTCTATGTTTTGCAGTTAAGTTTTGACATATTGAGTAATTAACTTGTAATTACAAAGATTCTGGAGTTTCCCAATTTCATTAAATCTTCTTGACCTTTTCATTTATCATGTTTTCTAAGTCTACGCTTTTTTTTTTTTTTTTTTTTAACGAATTGTTGTCTTTTATGGCTAAAAAACTATTTATTGACTTCTATTTTTTTTTTGGGTATTTTTGTATGCCCTGTGATGCCTGTTCCTATGTACGTTGTTTATTTCGTATTTCTGCAAAAAATAATAATAATAATAAAAAAAAAACTCAATGTGATGTTAATCAATGTTATTATTTTATGCAAAATTAATGGGGATACACAATTTATACAATATCTAACCTTTGCCCAACTATTATAAATGGAAAAGTCATTTCAGTTTAGGTTCCAAGAAAAAAAAGTAGATCACGTAAAGCCCCATTTCTATAGGCAAAATCATCCTTACTGCCTTGTACCAAATTCCCCTGATTTCTGCACATTCGTAATCGGCAAGTATGAAACCTGTTATAGCCAGTTTGAAACTCGGTTGCTTTTTTCATTACATATACAATGACAAGTGGCAACCTCTTGTGTGAAAATTTTTCTGCAAACTAACGTGTGGGGCTGCAGAAAATACGCCTTTCCCATAATATCATCAATTTTGTCGTTATTGTTTATAGCTATCATGAAATGTTCCCATCCTTATATCGTTAACTCATGTATTAATAATATTATCTTATTTTTGTCCCCACCTGTATGGAAAAGGATTGCCCATGCATATTAAATCTCATGATGTATAAACGCCACGTGCTTTATACGACATCAACGCTAAAAATTATGCACGCCGACTTTTTTCTATCTTTAATACTTGCCAACTACCACAACCACAAGCATGGGAACTAAACTCGCCATAATTATGATGGCTGCATATTCATACTTATTTTACCTATCATTCTTATAAATAAAAAATAAAATTTTACTACTCGTCGATAAAATACTTTTTCATCTCTTAGAAATATCTCCAACACTTTAAAATGTAAGTTATAAGTCTATTCAAAGGTGAGAAATTCTAAAAATCTCTAAAAATCATAAAATAAACTAAAATGTAAAGAAAATGTTAGTAGCTCAAAATTCTAGATATATATTATGTAATGAGAAATGCTATGATCATTTCATTTGTTTTGAGACTTTTTCATTTTTTGCCACATATTATCTCACTTAATTATAAATAAGAATAAAGCATAATCATATTCATAGATCATTATTTTACTTTGATTTCTATCACTGAATTTAAAAATTCATGAATAATTATTGAATTCTTTTTTTTCTCAAGAATTAGTCTTTGTAGTCAATTTTATCTTATAAATAGTCTGTAAACTCCAAAAGTATCTCATGAATGGTTCCTCTATTAAATTTTTAATTGAAAAAGTTAACTTTATCTTATAATTAGTACCTAAATATTTTCTCTTTCTATAAATAATCCCTATATTAAAATTTTATTATATCTACTTCCTTAATTGAAAAACCTATGCCAAAATGAGTTGCTTTGTTAAATAAATATGTAGCAAACATTAAATATGTGAAGTTGTACCAAATGTGTGGTTCCTAAACTTAAAAAAGAAATTATTCTATTTTTGTCTAATAAATTTATGTATAATTACAAGAAAAAATATTATTTCATATTTTTTATTACTAAACATAAAAAATATTACAAAATAATCGTGAGATACACTTTGATATATTGAGAATTGAGTTTGCAGTTGCTTTTACTCTTTTTTTAGGGAACTTTTGTTCCTTATAGTTTAGTATTAAAAAATTTCAAAACAAATAGGTAAGATATTTATGAGTATTGTCTTCTAAGTTAAATGTATTGAGTTTTAACATTTTATTTTGTTTAAAAAGGTTTTTTTCAATTAATTTTTTTATTTTGATTTTTTTAGACAAATTTGATATTTTTACTTGAAAAATAAAAATAAAAAAGTGATTGATTAGTAGGTATATAAATGAGTTAAAAGAAGGTATATTACAAAAGATATTTAAAAATTTTTAAATTTATTATTTTGAGATATAAAAATAATTTTGGGGCATTTATTAATAGAGGAGCAAAATATGCTCATTCCGAAAGATTATTAATGTCATATATTTGAATAAATAAACAAAAATGTCAAATATGTGTAGCAAAAGAATTTATTTTGGCATATTTTTTTAGTTTATGGTATAACTTCATATATTTAACATTTTTCTATCTATTTATTTAACAAAAACTAATTTTGACATGTAAATATATATATTTAGTTTAGGGACTAAATTTAATACAAGTTGTAACATAGGGACTATTTGTAGAGAAAAGATAGTTGAAAGACTTTTTATGAGATAAAATTAACATTTTCTATATGCATTCAAAATTTAATAAAGGGGACCATGTATAATATACTTTATGAGTTTAATGACTATTTATGGGACAAAATTTACTACAAAGACTAATTTTAAAGAGAAAAAAATTAAGAACTACTTAGGAATTTATTCCTATCATTAACTCATATTAATATTATCTTATTTTTCTTATCACCTGTGAGGAAAAGTAATACTCATGCATATTAAATCTCATGATATATATATAGCCAAGCAAAAAAAAAAAAAAAAAAATCTCATGACATATAAACACCTCATGCTTAATACGTCGTCAACTCTAAAAATTATATGGGGCGTCTATTGACACCTCTTAGTTTTTCTTATGTTTTTTCATGTACACGCCCTTAATTTATTGACGGAAGACGGGATTAATTTCTAGTCTTCTTGTTTGGATTATATTATATTCTTCTTGTTTTAGAGACGATTATATATTCCATTATTATTATATTATATTATATCCTATATAAAATGATGAGTCAATATATTTGTTGGTTTCTCTTTTGCAATAACAAATGATCGACAGAGTCCACTTAGGCTTACTTTCTTGCTGTGTCTCCTCCCTTAAACCAATATGCAAGCAGGCATCGGTTGAATAATTTTCTCTTCTTCAATTCTCCTTCCAAACCTATAGTTTCCCTTTTTCTAAACGTGAGAAAGTGAAATCAGTGATGGAGCCTAAAACGAGTCTCAACTCAGAAGAAGTCCACTAGGACATATTTATACGCCGCTAGGAATTTAATTAAAAAAAATTCAACCCTGCCCCTCCTTTAGCTAGAAATCTTCCACTTGCTCTAGGGTGTGGGCTTGTTGCACTTGCTCCCCAAAGAGGCCACATGTCACTGTCTTACGGCCTAATGTATTCTCTCTATTATTTTAAAATTAAAACATATTTATATTAATTTTAGCCATAAACATAAATATTTTCCACACATAGCATAACATTTTATTTTAGTTATTAAAATAAATCATTGTTGCATAGCACTTATCGTAACAATTAACATAAATATTTGATGAGCAACTTATATCCATATTTTGACGTAAATATACATAACACAAATATATCAGACTATCAGAATTGTAATGGAAACACATTACCCAGTATGCCCAGTTACTTGGTGGGACGTTGATACAAACTCTTTGTGCCAACGTTTTCATATAATCGCGGAATACTATAAACAGAAAAAATATTATAGTCCTACAGTAAAAGTTTTGCCCTCCATCTTAAGACTATTACACTTTTAACTTTTTCAATGTGACATCACTATAAGAAAAACTACATTTAACGACATATTATTTACGACATGTAGTTTTTAAATGTCGTTGAAAAGTAGATACAACGACATCTCCAACAAAGATGTCGTTAATAATATTTGAAACAATAATTAACGACATCTATATAGATGCCGTATTAAAAGTTTTCTTTTAACGACAATAGTTTAGTGTTATTAAATTATTTAACGACAAGTAAGAGATGTTGTCAAAGCCTTGGAGATTCCACGACATTCCTTATAGATGACATCTTGGTCAAGATGTCGTCTGTAAGGGGTATCGTAGAATCTTCAAGGCTTTGAGGATCTCCTACTTGTCGTTAAATAATCTAACGACACTAAACTATTGTCGTTAAAAGGAGACCTTTAATACGATATCTCGTTAATTATTGTTTTAAATATCATTAATGACATCTTTGTTGGAGATGTCGTTGTATATACTTTTTAACGGCATTCAAAAACTACATGTCATAAATAATATGTCGTTAAATGTAGTTTTTCTTGTGGTGGATGTTATTGTTGGAGGCAAGAAAAAAGGAACAGGTGCGCTAAAACAACAAAAACTCCAAGCAACAAACAAATAATAATAAAACTTTAGCTCATACTAAATCAGTGTAGTTTAGCAACTTTGTTTATATATCAAAATCGACAACCAAACCTTTCACACAGAAAATATGGCTAGCAACTCATGCTCATGAAGTGTAGCTAAAATCACGACGAGACTTAAAAACAAAATGTATGACTACGTAAGAATTACCTAAATCTTATACCAAAGGTATAGTTTATAGGATGTATCATTAAATCATCCTTTTGAAAGTTAGTGTGAAAAATTGATGATCTCACTGTGAGCATATGCGATATGGAGTACAAAATATAAGAAATAAAAGAACTGAAAGGTTTAATGTGGTTTGGTTAATGTGCATACTGTACATATCTACAAAGCAAAAAACATTATGAATGGGTTCTATATAAGTATAAATTACAGTTAAATAATCTGTAAGTTACTTAATACAATTATGAATATAAATTCTGAGGTAAAAAACCATATTAATAAAGGTAACCATATAATAAATACCGACTTTTCCTAATCGAAAAATATATATAGTCATGATCATGACAAGACAATAAACAAAATATTGAGTACACAAGTTAACCTTGATGAAGGCATTAATTTGTAAACTGCTCTCATTGAATCACGTTAAAAACACGCTGTCTGACGGTCGCAACAACTGTGTGAAAGTATTAAAAAAATGTACCTAACCAAATTACCAAGACCTAAATTTAAGAAAAATAGTAATCCACATCCACTCAAAATTTCCACAAAACTGAACACATTTGAACAGGGCTAAATCCTCTATCTAATTTTGATGTTGTAATGGCGTTTAACCAATCTTCTTATGATACATAATTTAAAAAGTTTCAAATAGTATCTAGTTGATTTTTACGTGCTCTTCATTAAATTATGTGCTATTGATAGGAGCCCATCACATACTGGGCCTATACCAATTGTCATAAACCCCTAGGTAGAACTCACCCTTACAGCCACTAATCAATCTCATACTTAGTTGATATGGAATCATAACACACCACTACGCTTTCGATACCGAATCTACAATGGCCCACTCTGAGTGGCCCACCTTGACCTTTCCAAGTTGCCCCTTCCGTAATGTGGGGGGAGCATGGGGTTTAGCTTTGATACCAATTGATAAGAACTCATCCCATACTGGGCTCATACCAATTGCTACATACTCATGGGTAGAACTCACTCCTCAAAATTGGCTTATAGGGGAGGGAACTCATAAGTTTATAAGCCACTAATCAATTTCATACTTGGTCGATTGGGAATCATAATAGACCATTATGCTTTTGATACCGACGTCCACAGCGGCTTACTCTGGCCCTCATAGGTCGCCCCTTCCTAGGTCACTCCCTCCCTAATGTGGGCCAGAGGTTTGATTCTGATACCAATTGATAGGAACTCATCCCATATTAGGCTCATATTAATTGCCACAAACCCATGGATAGAACTTACCTCCTAAAAACTAGCTTGTAGGGAGGAGCTTATAGATTTATAAGCCACCAACCAATCATATACTTAGTTGCTATGGGATCATAATAATTATATATAATTGGTTGGACACTACATGGAATACTAAAAATTAAACAGAGGAATTTAAATCCTGTTTGTATATCATACATTTCCATTTCAAATTATGATCTTAAGGATCTCTCACAGATGTTACTTAATTAAGGTATAATTAAGCAAAAATTAGAGATTTTTTAACCAATTTTTTCCCTCTCTTGTTGAACGTTCCCATTCGGTGCAGTTGACAAAATATATGGAGAGGCTTAACAAGCATGAATAGATGGAGAGGCTTAACAAGCATGAATTTAGTGGGGAGGAAAGTATTAGAATGTTATTTTTTTAAGTTCATAGGCATAATAAGACAAAAGCTACATTGTATCTTAGAATGAAATTAGATAAAAAGGAGAAAATTTAACTCTTTTTTTTATAAATCTGAAAGGTGGCATAGAACATTAAAAAATTTAGGAGCACACCAAGATGATAATAAAAATATAAAGTAACCCTAGACAAAACCTAGGTGAATAATTTAAAAACTTGGAAGACTTTTTGTAATTGCAGGTAATTTTCACCCACACTAATGTACTCTTAGAATTTTTGTCGTTTGCAAGTTGAACTTCTATCTTCTAATTTTAGCTATTATTTGTTGGAGTGGATTTTTGAACATGAATCTTCTTGTCCTTGCTCCGCTGCTCTCTGACATGATCCTCAAATCTCCTTCCAGTGGGGGTTCTAAAGCTTGACTTGAAAAGACGCTCTGACACTCAAGTTAGCCAAATAGTGATGGAGATATTTTGGAATAGTGATGGAGATATCTAGGGAATAGGGAAAAAAAAGGAATTTAGAGCAAGAGAGGAAGTTGTGGAAGAAAGAAAAAGATCCCTTTTTTTGGGTTTGATGTCCTCTGTATAGTTGATTTGCCCTATTCTAATGGACAATTATCATATTTGGATATGTCATTTTTTTTTTTTCGGCCTAGGGTTTCTTTTGATTTTTCTTTCTAAGCAAAAGGCCTAGTTAAAATGTTTGTTATTTCTTTTCCTTAGGATTCGTATGTATTTATGTGTTTTTTCTCGTTGCACAAGCAAAGAGACATCTGTTTAGCTATTAGAGGTTTTTTTGATACACAAACACATGTGTCCTTTAGAATGGTCACCTTTGACATCATTCGAGTTATTAGACTTTAATCAACTCGAGCTTCATCTTGATGTGTTTCTCTTTATATTGAAGGTCGATCTTCTTACTCAAGCTGTAGGAGTTTTCTGGTTTTAGCTATGCCGGTCATACTTCAAATCGTGCTTGTTGTCTTATATAGTGGTCGAATGTTGATGCCAACCACTGATAGTGACATGTGCCAACATGTTGTTTTCTTGATGGAAAATCATCCAACGTAAATTTGACAATCTTGCATGATACATGTCTATTTGATAAAATAGTTCATGGTCTTACGTGTAAGCCAACAAAAAGATTTGGTATATTTGTGCAAAAATTGTGGGGATTATTAGCTAAACTTTATGATGTTTGTGAGCTATAGTCAATTTCAATGTATCAAATCTTGGGTTCAAGTTTCAGCCTATGGCTATGCCCGTAAGTAATTGGACCACAATTGTAAGTATTTTTAAATTCAGAGTTCCACTTGTTAAGCTTAAAAAATTTAAGAGTCCGAGTTGTCAAATGATGATAAGTTTAACCTGCACTAGCTTGGATTATCCTACTTATGGAAGACTTTTCTTTTTCCTATTTTTATTGACAGAAGACTTTCTTTTGTCTTCTAGTGAGGACAATTTAATTTGTTAGCCGAAGACTTCAATATCTGGTCTTTTATTATTACTATTATTATTATTATTATTATTATTATTATTATTGGTGAGAGATTTCAGTCTCGTTATTAACTTATTATCACTTATCAGATGGCGTTTTTATTGGACGACATTATTTTCTTGTTTCTTGTTCGGATTATTTAATTCATTGGTGAAAGACCCTGATTATTTCTAGTCTTCTTTTTTGGATTATAGTTTATGAATTAGGTGAACAAGATTGGTGAAGAATAATTTATACTACAAATTATGTGCACGATACATGTTTTAAGAATTAAAACCTTTTAGATTACAGATATTTTTTCTTTTTTAACGCGTATATATATATATATTTAATTAGCCACCAACTCGTGTTTCGTTTGTGGTTATAATTCATTTGAATGCATAGTCATAAAACCCAAACGGTCGTCGTCGTCATTATTATTATATTGATGAATTCAGATCCAGACTACCTTAGCTCCCCAGTACGACCTTTCCATGTTATCTATAAATTTGGAAAACCCTGCGCCAGCATCAACACGCTCAAAACCAGTACTACTACTACTACTATAACAAAAGAGGAGAGAAGGGGGTTAAATATATTAGAGATGAATTTGACCAAGCTTCTAGCACTAGGATATGTGGCTGTAGCCTTATTTAGTTGTTATTATTATTTCTTTCTTCATAATCGACAACATATGACTGCGGTTCAGAATTCTAATGATTATGATTTCTTTTACTTTGTCCAAACGGTGAGTAAGATATATATCCCTCAAATACTTCTATCATGCATCTTTTTTGGGTTGTTTTTACTGGTAAATTATTATGAACTAATTCATATGAATTTATTGACATTTTTCATTTTCTTTTGTTCTTCTCTTTGTTTTCAAATAATTAAATGCAGTGGCCAGGTTCAGTCCATCCAACAACACCTGCAGGGGTTCCAAAGAATTTTGCTATTCATGGTCTATGGCCTCAATTCAACGATGGTACTTATCCTAAAACCTGTCCTGCTCCTGATCCTTTCGATGTGAAAAAGGTATGTGCTACTTTACAACCCACTAGTTACTTGGTATAGGTAGGCAACTATTTTTTTATTATTTTTTCTTAAGTCTTACAGCTCCTATCAAGTAATAATATAAGTAAATGATTCAAATCTTTGTTTGATTTTGGTGTTTAACCAATTATATTATAACGTGTTATTTAAAAAGTTTGAAATAATATTTAATTGACATATCATTTGAGACACTAAAAATTGGACCTGCAACGTTGAATAAAACCCCTATTAATTGGTAGACGGGAATGAGATGAAGAGATTGAGGTAAATATTTTAGTTGGTGGAGGGATTTGTAAAAAGAGGAGGAATCAAGTAGAAAATAGATATAGAATAATTTGCAAATACACGCAGCTGAGCAGAGAGGAAAACAAGCCGGGGGAGAGAGTGTTAGAAGGATGGGGGCGGGGTGGTAGATGGAATGATTAATTTTTTGTCGTGGTCGTTATAATATTTACTGATAAAAGTAAGAAATTGAATTGAGAAAAATAACAAAATTATTTGCAAATTGATAAAATGTAAATTACCAAATAAGAAAAGATGAGGAATTGGACATTTAAAACTGCATTCATTCAAGCAAAGCTTCCTCACTTCAAACCTTACCGAGAAAAATTGGTTTAAAACTTGGAAAAGGAAGAAATAGTACAATATTATTGTTACATATTTTTAGGACAAGCAAAAAACGATTTGAAATATGCCTAGTTGCCTACGCTACTCGCAGCCCGTGAATGTCGTTGTTGAGGAATAAATTATCAGATTAATTCGTAAATTATATACTGCCCAGTCCAATTCATGCAGATCGGAGGGGAGAAAAGAGTATCAATGTATTTTCAGTACAAGTTCTTGATGAATTTAAAAAATGTAGTTGCCTATACACTACCGTAGAAAATTTTGGAATCTATAATTTGGTCAAATGTTTTAAATGCCTTTGCGTTTGTTTAAGACATTCACAGGCTTCAAACCCAAGTTTTAAAATGAGAAGATGTTTGGCAACAAAAAATATTGACTGATTTTAAGATGTTGTTGTGGCCACTTGTGCGGTACTTAGGTTCAATTTTTAAAACTTATCTCACAGCTCAATACATATCCAAACATCAACTCGGATTTCAATTTCAAACCATAGTTCCATTTGTTTCAAGGGTTTAAATCATAATGGTTTAAATTTTTAGATTTAAGATAAAAAGTTTAAAAAATATGGTTTAAACTAGAATCCGAATTGACGTTTGAATATATAATTGATTTTAATTGAAATGTGAATTTGCTGAGTTCAGATCTTTTGAGATCCAGGGGGTTAATTTTGAATTTAGGCTACTTTGAGTTCAAGTTTGACTTCAGAATTACCCAACCAAATACTTGCTCAATTCAAAATTTGGGTTTAAACACAGTAAACTCCCCAAACAACATAGGCCTTATATTTTTTAAACTTTCATCTCAAACCCAAAAGGTTCAAAACACGCATTTTTCCCCTTTACTAAAAACATGGAAAATTTATACTCATCTTTCTCTTGATTCTCCATTCCTAGTTAATTTTTATTCTCCCACTCTTTCCCGTATTTCATCCTAATTTCTATTATATCTTTTTTACATTGATTATCTTAAACACATGATTAATCATGAACTCATCTTTCCTGGCGTAGGTAGCAAAAATAAGAAAAAAATTGGATAAAGAATGGCCGACACTACTACCAAATTGGACAAATGAGCAATTTTGGAAGTATGAATGGGAAAAACATGGGAATTGCTCAGTATCTGTCCTTGACCAATATAAGTACTTCAATGCAAATCTTCTACTGAAAGACAAAACACTAGTCTTTCAGACACTTAAAGATAAAGGTAGGTACCAACGATAACCTCTCTCTAAAAACACATAAGTTATATATACATATATATATATATGTATATATATATATACTTGTCTTCAGTAGTTACAGTTTTGATCGATACATTTCTAATAAAGGTATATTTTAACTATAAATTAATGATATGACGTGATAAAAATTTAACCTATTAATTATTATAATTTTTTTGATCAACCATTCACTTCCTTATAACCGTTAGTTTTATATCAAAAGTCTAACAATAACAGTACCTATTAAAAACATAACCATTAAAACCACATATATATGCGTGTGTGGTTTAAAAAGTATGTTTCTAATGGATGCTGTTATTGTTTACTGTGTGGTGTGAATCACATGGTTATAATGGATTAGGTAAAGACCAAAAAAATTATTATAATTAATGAGATTAAATTCTTCTTATCTCACATTATCAATTGATGTTACTTTTATTGAAAATATAACCATTAAAAATATATTCGTTGTTCACAAGTCCATAAATACATATGCATTTCTTTTATCCCTAATGTTCTCTTCCCTAGAGTATATATTGACCATATAATTGATATAATTATATATCTTACAAACCTTAAACCTAATTCAGGGATAAACCCAGATGATCAACTTCACTCCCTACGGTTAATCCAAAAGACATTAAAGGATAAGGTTAAGTTCACCCCACTAATCAAGTGCACCACGAATGGTTCGGACCCAACCCCCGAATTGTACGAGGTTTACTTCTGCGTCGAACCTAAAGGAGCAAATTTCATGGAATGTCCACCTCAATCCGTCCAGGAATTCAATAGAACGGCAAGATGTGGGGGTGATAAATCTTATATTAAATACCCTAAATATAATCCACATGGTCAGCACGCGCTAAGTATTAATGAAGAGTCCACCTTTGAAACAAGCGATATATTATAAGTCTGAATTCATGTGATGCTACTATATTTGTGTTACGTTATAAATAAAGGATAAACGACAAGGGGTTGGCAGATCGAGAGAAGAAATTTTATTATTTGTTGAGAATTTGGTCGATTACAGTCTTGAGTACTCGCTTTTAGCTTTATAAATGGTCTTGTTTTGTAAGGGTTTTATTTGTAATGAAAGTTGTGCACTTTTATGTATTGCCCATGTCTGTTTTAGTATATTGTTCAATGAATTATTAGTGTTCATGTTCTTTTTGAGTACCAATTGAGTGTTGGAATTTTTTTATGTGCATGACTAGAGTTGAATATACAGGCCGTCTAGGCCGATAGATGGATAGGAAGGCTCAGCCTGGCCGGGGTGCGACCATGTAGGCGGGCTGAAAACTGGCTGGTTAAATGGGCTAAAAACAAGTTGAAATAGAGTCAATTTGAGAAATACCAGTTCTGTAGAATTGTTTTTCAACTTTATCATTTTTATGAAAAAGTATAAAATATATTACTTTCAATGAATATAAAAACACTATTAAGAATTCAAGTATTTTGGGTTAGCATCAGGAAAATATGTGTTGTCTAAGAATGTTTTGACCTTTTTGGGTAAAAGAATTGATATAAATCTAATGGAGCAAAAAATAATAATAATAATAATAGAACGCAATGGTGGTAGTAAAAAAGTAGTATACCACCTCATTTACTCCCAAACGGGCCTAAGAGTTTTTTTTTTTAATGGAGTAATCATTTTTTTGAAACATTTTTTAAGGTAAATAACAAGTTCAAACGATTTTGATGTAAATAACTTTTGTTGATAAATAATCAATTTACCCTTATCAAGTAAATTTCGAAGACCGCTTAAAACGCTCCATTAATCCAAGTCCGTCTATAATCCTAGCTAATAGATTTGCCGGCATGGCAAGCAATTAAAAATTTATGGGATATGCAACAAAAATATTTAAGAAGGGTCATTCTCATTTCATAATTTGTACGTCATATGCTGTTGTTTCAAACGATAATTTTTAAGAATCTCTCCCAGCATACCTCTTGAATATTGATATGTAATGCCCCGAAATTAATTAAATATTATTAATGTGTAAAATGATAGATTAGTGTGTCATAATAAATATTTTAAACTTAATTTGATCATTTTATGAAGTTTCTAAATTAATGTTATTTTTTATTCTTTTAATAATTTTTAGTTACTCTTAATTATTTTTAATTGTTATTTTAAATACTGAAAACAAAACAATTTGTCAACTGACCAACGCGTCCCACTTTAGAAAACTACGTGCAGGATGTGGTATTTTTGAAAACAGCCTTCCATTTCTTTTTATAAAATCTCTCACTCTCCCCTCTCTCTTCACTCTCTCGTCTCTCTCCTCTCTCTCCCGTGCACTCTATCTCTCGGTTTGTCTCTCTCTCATTCTCTCTCAAAAATTTTGAAACAAAGTTCAATTTCAAGCTTCGGGTTAACAGATTGAAGGTTTGGGAACTTGATTTGATAACCAAAAACGCGATTTGAAGCTTTGATTCGAGGTTAGTTTAAAATTTTCTAAACTTTTTTAATTTTTTAAATTTTCTTGCATTTTGAAATCTAAGCTTTTTTAAGCTTAGAAATCTTTCAATCTAGGTTAAATGAACTTAGAACAACTAGAATACAAGCTTCGTTTCATCAAAAACGGATTTAAATCAAGATTTTTTATTTTTCTCAAATTTTCTCTATTTTTGGATTTTTCTGAAATTTTTGTTTAAAACTTGTTTTAAAACATTAAAAAGTAATCTACTATGTTTTTCTATCAATTATGATCATTATCCATGCTTGAGAATTGAGAAAACAGGTTGAAATTGAAGATTTGGGCTTAAGGAGACCGAGACTCGTGCCTGAAAAATTCTAAAATTTTTCCAGATCGGCAAGCCGAACTTCGTGTTCGGCAGGCCAGATTCATGTGTTCGGCAAGCCAGAATCATTCGACCGGCAGGCCGAACCTAGAAAAGTTCGGCCGACTGGACTTGGTTTTTCGATAGGCCGAACCCAGCTGGCTGAACTAGGGCGACCGACAGGCCGATCGGACATGGTGAAATTTTGTGATTTTTCACCTGTTTTCATCGTTTTGAACCCCGATTTAAATTCTATCTTTGTAAAATGATTTTATTAACCTAAACGGCACGCTAGGACACTATGAGATAGTTTAGTAACATAGGATATCTCAAGTTAGATACTGATAAGCTAGGTTATTATACATTTAAGGTTGTACATGGATCCGCGGAGCTAACGTACAACGGACTGGGATTTCGATGAGAGACACTGACACGAGTATCGAGGCAGGACTTCTACCCCCTTCCTTTGATAACCCTATTTAAAAAAATATATTTTTAGCCAAAAAGAAATTTTTATCAAATGTTTTCAATAACTGATTGAAAGAGGATTTCATTGAATGTTTTTACAAACAGTAGATTAAGGTGGATTTTATAATAAACCTCATAATGAATGTAAATGATTATAATTGGAAAAAAGTGATTTTAATAATCATAGAAAGATATATATAATTATGTTTAAGGATATGATGCCATATCAGAGATCGGGTCGTGTAGTGCGCGACCTTGGGGGCAGGTTCCGAAACTCAGCTGAGCCACTACGGTGGTGAATTACATATGGTTTGCCTAGGAAAGAAAATGGTATTCTTTCTGGTTAACCTGTAAAATTGTTTTGGTAAGATTATTTTTTTTTTTGAATTTTCATGTAATTATTTATTTATTCTAGTTCGTTTTCTACATATTTATTTGATTAATGATATTTCTTTTAACATCAAATATTTTCAAATTGTAGTCCTACTGAGCCTTTCGGTCACGTTTTATTTGTTTTAAAATCTTATCCCATAAGTGGATATCAGCTTAGGATCAAAGAAGAGTCTGCTAACCGGACTTGCGACCAATAGAAGAATTGGGTAGGTTGTATTACAACAATTCGAGGCATATAAAATCTTAACTTTTCCTTTTATTTGAACTGTGATTGTATTATAATATTGTCAGTACTGTGTGTGCACAAGATGTGGGTCAGTGGGACTCATTCTCGCCTCACCTTCTGTTTTATTATTACATTATTCTATTATCTTCTCATCGCTTATTTTATTTTATTATTTTATTTGTTTGAATATTATAACTGTTCGTTTTAAATAAACGCTTTTAAAATTATCACATTTTTATTTATAAATTTAATTCTAAAACTCAATTTTTAACTAAATCTCTGTTTAATTAACTTAATTAATCTACCACGTTATCTCCCATACTTCGGGGCGTGACATGATCCCTCTTCCTGCTGCGGTTTGTAGAACTGTTGAAAACTTTTTTCCTCCATCGAACTTCGGAAAATAAATATGGAAATGTAAATGGTTTGAGTATTTCTCCCTCAATAATTACCGTGCCCCTTGATTTTTCTTTGCCGGCGGTGCATCTCACAGGTTCCTGTAATAGAAACACAAAAATGAATCAAATCCACAACTTGGGACTGAATTATTCCTACCAAAATTAACTCGTACATGGTCAATCATGACATTTTAAGAACAAATTCTCAACCAGAGTTTAGGATTATACTAAACCAGAGTTTCAAAAAAAAAAAATTATTGATCAAGACCACCAACAAAATCTTTCACATGGAAAATGTGGGTGGATAATGACTATCGTGTAGTGAAACATAGGTTGTATTATTGAATTATCATCTAGAACATTAGCGTGAAAAATAAATGATTGTACTACGCACAAATGCCATGGACTACAAAAATAAAAGGAAGGCGTAAAGATTAAGCTAGCGTATTTTGGTTTGATGGAATGAAAAAAAAAAAAAAGAATAGGAATAAAAGTTTTATGGAATGAGAATAGGAATGGATTGAATGGTTTAAACACTTTTTTTGTTTGATTGGATATTAGAATTGATATTGGAATTATAATTATTATGTTTTGTCAGTTATTAGAATAGAATGGAATAATAATTGACATAAATATCCTTTTTATTTAATCATTGATGGAATAATAATTAAAGTAATTTATGGAATAATAATTAAAGTAATTTTAGAATATTGGGAGCGATTATTTAGGGAGAGAGAACTTTAATTAATGTCAGTTATAAAATGGAATGGTCATTCAACTAGTTCATTTTTAGAATTGTTATTTAGCTATTTTAGTGGAATAGCAATTCCATCCAAATGTCTATTCCTATGACTATTTGTATAACTAAACGTAAGAATGACTAGATTTTAAGAATTAACATTTCATTCCGATTGTAGAAAATAGAAGATCATTTATGTAACACCCCCTAAGCTAGTAGGTCATTCATCAACTAATAGCTAGCCAAAAAAGTGCTACTTCTTGTAGACTTTGTTTTAAAAAATGAAATCATTAAATAAAAATGGAACCACCAAAAATTACAGTTCTTATGCAAAGCTATAAAATTTAAAATATCTATATTAAGGTTATAGCATTCTAGTCATTGGACCTCGGATCGTCTTGTTCGGCCAACTTGAACTTCTAGTCGATCGCTAGTTTGCATCACAAGAACTATATGAGCGAAAGCTCAATAAGTAAACTATATAATATTTTCTACGTTCAAATCGCTTTTCTTCAATATACTTTAAGACTCTCTTGTATGATGTTAATCTTATCTTATTAGAACTCTTACTTTATATTGCATTAGCCCCTCTATTGGAACTCTTTTCCTCAAGAGATTTGGCTCTTATAATATTTAATTTCTTTGGCTCATAATAAGCATAAAAGTTTACATATCTTACAGATAAAACTCTTTAAAAGCTTCTTAAAGGCGGTGCTTTGACTGATTGTACTACAATCCCAAGAAAATAAGGTGCCTAAAAATTCTTATTATCTTTGGATTTTATTCGAAACATTTAGTTTCATTATGTTGTAACAGAGACACGAATGATTTACATTATTATTATATAGGTTATTTTCATTAAAAATCTATAATTAAATTATCTACTTATAAATGCAAATGCAATAAACTCATAAAACTTATTGTGGGCTAATTCATGAATTGAATCAAACTTGCTTGATAACTATCAATCTCACACTCCTCAATATTAGCTTACGTATACTGCCCTTGCAAGAACTAATGTAAGAAAAAAAAAAAAAAGAACCTCAATCAAGAAAGCAATGCAAACCGTGGAAATATCAATTATCTACTTCAAAATACCAAAGACATTTAATCACGAGCTTACTCCTCTCGAAAGTACAATCAAATCTTCTAGATCTTTAAATCCGTTAAAAACTTGGAAACTAAACCTTTTCAATAACAATCACCCATGCCAATTCATAACCTTTTACACAAAAGCTGTCTAACCCAAGCATCAATTTTATCATAACCTTATCTCTACACTACATACATAGATACATACATACATACATACATACATACATATATATATATAGACACACACACACACCTTATAGCTGTTTCATGAATATTTAAAGTACTAAAAAAAAAAGAAGCAAACACTCACCAAGAAAGCACTTATACTGAGATTGATAATACCTGGGGCAATGAAGATTTGTTTTTTTTTAAGTTTGGAGCGGTAATAATGATTACCATAACGAAAGCAAATAAGTTGAGGGTAAAAGAATTCATGGAAGAAGGAGGAGAGCCCAAACCGTAGAGAGAGAGAAAATCATGTTTGCTCAAGGTGATTACATAACATATAAGATTCCCTTTTTATCTGTATATGAGGTTTGCCGACTTTGTGTAGAGAATTCCAGTTGCAACCCCACACGCGGAAAACTAATAATAATATATTAAATATCACATACTAAATAACTTTTAGAATATAATAAAATATAATATTTATCCATAGAATGTGTTAAAAAAATATGCTCTTACCAAATAACACCGTAATGCATATACTTACTAAATTATGGTTAATAATAAGACAAGAACCACAATTTAACCTGGTCAAATTTTAATAATATATTAATAATATATATATACATATATATTCTATAAAAGGAATATGGTAAGTGTTGTATCCTACAATCATTATCCTTCTTTAAGTAAAGAAATCCTAAAACTATGCCATTAGGTGCTGATCAATACCAAATACGTTAGGTATTGAAAAGTATGATTTAAAAATTTTACTGAGATTTGGTTGGATCGTCAAACATGTCATTAAGATACTAAAAACATTATATTTCAAAATTATATATATACCCATATATCAAAATAGGTGATAAGCAAAAAACAATATACAATAGTAAATATATCATGGTTAAAAGAATAAGACGAAAAAGAACTAGTAGATGAACACAAACGAATATGTGAATTTATAATCATTACAATAATGAATATAAAATTATGAAAAAGAGCATAAGAAGAAGAATAATAGGACATGAACACAAATAAATGTAATTTTGATAGATCGCTATTACAACAATGAATATATCATTACACTCACCGACGAGGATCGACATCACCCACACACAAAAGATATGAATTTGAAATGAACATTAAAAGGGGAAAAAGTCGATAAATGTGTTGCACGCATGACAAATATATTTAGAAGCTCAACCATAACAAAAGTATGAAAATCAGGTACAATTAAGCCGTATTTTAATAAACCTCTAAAGAAAGTTAGTTTGTGCAATTTTTTCTTATCTTATTTATGGAATGATTTTCTCTTTCATATTTTTATTGGATAATTGAGTGTCTTGGAAAAACTAGATTTATTATAATGTTTTATCTCATGAAATTTAAAATGATACAGTGTTTTTAAGTTAAGCTGCTGGTTCAGAATATGTTTCCAAACCTAATTTGTTGTTGGCAAAAGACATAATTTACTAATTTGTTGTTTTTGGTAAGATAATTTCTAGTCTTCTTGTCAGATTGTGTAATTACCGGAAGAAGTAATTTTCTAGTTTTTTGTTCGGATTATTTGATTAACTGACAGAAAACCTGATTATTTCTAGCCTTCTTGTTCAGATTTTATTCTATTAATTAGGTGAACAAGGTTGGTGAAGAATAATTTGCACTACAAATTATGTTTGTGACCACGCTCTGAAAATTAAAACCTCTTAAAATTGCAGGCCATTTTTTTTCCAAACGGGCACGTTTGTAAATTTGTTTCTAAATTGAAAACGACCAACAAAACCTTTGAACATGAAAAAAAAAATAATTTAGCTACCTATCACTTTTGTTTGATTATTCGTGTGACTGCAAGGTCATATCAAGTCATGATTGGAGGTAAAAAAAAAACCCAAAAAAATTAAAAACTAGTAGGTGTTTGAGAAACTATTTAAAACTATGTAGTTGGAATCAATTTACTGCAACATATCAAAGCTTTACACTGTTATAATTGGAACTATGTAGTTAGAAGACATTGCTAAACGAAATATAAAAGTTCAACTTTTTTTTGGCTTTTTCTTCTTTTCTTTTTTAGTACCGACCTTAGAAAGACTGTCCCAAGTACAACCTTCCAAGTTTGTCTATAAATTTGAATGCATGCATGTGATGTTATTGTATTTGTATTTGTCGTATTATAAAAATAAAGAATAAACGACAAGTGGTTGGCAGATCTAGAGAGAAGAAAATTATTGGTTGAAAAGTTGGTCAATTTCAGCTTGTACAATAAAAAAAAAGGTGGGTCTTAATTGGTGTGCAAGGGTTTTATTTGTATTTCAAGATATGCGCTATTATGCATTTCACAACTTGATAAGTATTTATCTTCTATGTTAAGCACTGGTGAAGTTTCAAGCCTTTCTTTCCAACGAGAGGTAAGTAAATGATTAAAGTGGATTGTAAATTGCTGAATGATGCAAAATTGTGAAACAAGATCGATAAACTCGTCTCGTGCGTGAACTTACCAAGATTTATCTCTAATGTACATAAATACTAATACTGAATGCAAAAAAAAAAAAAAAACCCGAAACAAACAAACAAACGACGCAAAAAAATTTAAAACGCCCTCTTAATCATTTTAGCTTGAAGAAAGATAAAAAGAAAAGAATATATAGACTAAAAATAAACAACACTAAGTGCAATGATAAATTTGCGGACCTCTACATAAGATGATCCTTTCACGTTGTAATATGAATCTGGATTTTTTTTTCTTCTCGTATATCTATAAACTTCTAGTTTCATATATTTCCTGCATTTACCCTTTTTTCCCTAACCACTTTGCTAAAAAAAAATGGACGTTAATCCACTTTAAATGAAACTTCTTTTTGCATACTTAAGAAAATTAATTGTATTATTTTTATATCTCATCGCCATGTCATGCTAGAAATTACTTGTATAATTTTGAGTATGCTGGTATGGTGATCATTGATAGGTCTAGTTACGAGCATATGTAATAAAGGTTGCCTTAATCCTATGCTAATATAATAGATGGACTAGATTATAACTAAGGAGATATTGCAAGGCAATATAGCATTTTTTGTGCATACTCAAAACTATATAATAAAATTGTTTCAGGAAACATATATAGCCCAAGTGAAAGATTGTTTGGTTTATTATTTAATATCCTATTATGGGCTTATATATTTAAGTAACAATTATATTATGAGATATCTAATTTAATAGGGCCTAATAATTGATTAATTATTTTCGGCTCTAGAGATATCTATTGCGTATGGGTTTTAAATGTATAAAAATCTAATTCTAATCAAAGTAGGAATAAAAAATTAATAATGAGATTCTATTTTAACTTAGTATATAAAGGGGTTATAGTTTCCAAGTCAAATCATACATACAATTTGCTCTCCTCCTCTTTCTCTATTAAAGAGAGAGAACCTTTGAGCACTAAAGACAGATTTGACTGTTGAAGCCCATCCTCTCAATTAAATCACCATAGATTCAAGTATGCATTTTTAAATATTATTCTTAATAATTTGACATAATGGTTCTTAATAATTTGACATATTAGTCCTTGAGATTTAAGAATATGATGGTAAATCATATTTATGATTAAATCTAACATATTGGGGATAGATCATTGGATTTTATTATTATTAGTTTTTTAGTTAGTGTGAAAAATTAATGATCATTTTACATATGCTATGAACTACAAAAATAAATTAAGAAATAAGATTAGGGTTTTTGGCATAGTGGTTAGAACTATTGGTTAGAACTGTAAACATTGTAGCATGTGAGAGCTTTACACTGTAGTATCTTTTTTGCTTTTATTATAGTATATAAGAGTTTTACATTGTTCCTAACTGAAAAGTTGGTTAGGACTAACTAATGCCAAACAGGCTTATATGTAATCATCATATTAATTCACTTTTTTCTTGTGTCAAGAATTTATCCAATAAAATTAGTAAATTTTAGTAACCAACAAATAAATAAATAAAGGTGTCAAAGTATGACTTATACAACGTTAATTAGATAATATAAACCACCTATTTGTATAAATACATAATCAGTTAAATATATAATTAGTTTATGATCAAGAAATAGAATATAATCTATAGGTGTATAGTTTCTTAATTATTTAGCATATGAGAATTGTATATTAATATTGAGTCATTGAAAACGTGCACGATAAATTATGTGTATCGGTGGATGTGTATGTAGTGAGCAAAACATTATATATATATATATATATATATATATATATATATATATTAAAAGCAGGAGAAAAACAAAGGATAAATACAAACGGTGGACGTGTATTTTCTACTGTGCAACGCGGGTTATTGCAATTTCACGAGCTTCTGACAATAGTAGATGTCTCCTAAGATCGTTTTCTAACTTTTTTTTAGGGTAAGAGTTGTCTAATTTCATATGTTTATTCTTTCACCAATAATTAAGACTATGTATAATTAAGTATAGCTTGTTATCACTGGTAATAAAGAAAACAAACAAGGGTATAAAGTACGATTTTATGCAGCCTTACAATGTACAATAATTGATAATAGATGGATTAATGTTTTGGTAATTTGCTTAGTTACTTTTTTTTTAATTTTTCAGTAAAGCTGTGTTGCCACCGTCACACACATTGTTTTTAACGTGATTCAAAGTATATGGATTAACACCTTCAATCAAAAGTTATGTACTAACACGTGGCCATATTTTGTTTTTAGTCTTGTCATGATCATGGACTTTATTTGTATTGATCATTATTATAAATAAGTTGTCCGAACATTTAATTGTACCTTGTATTCATATAGAGTCCATCGATGAATCTTCTATTTATTTTCTAATCTTAAGATATATGCAGTATGTACATTATCAAACTACCTTAAATCTTATTTTTTTAATTTATTTTTGTAGTTCATAGCATATGTAAAGTGATCATTAATTTTTCACACTAACTAAAAGAAATAATAATAATATCCAATGATATATGCCTATATGTTAGATTTAATAATAAATATGATTTATAATTATATTCCTCAATCCCAAGAACCATTGTATCAAATTATTAAGAATAATAGTTAAAAATGCATACTTGAATCTATGGTGAAATAATTGAGACGGATGGAGTCTTCCACAGTCAAATATGTTTTTACTGTTCAAAGATTCTATCTCTTTAATAGGGAAGGAGAAAAAGAGCAAATTGTATATATAATTTGATTTGGAAACCACAACCCTTATATATACTATATCAAAATAGAACCTCATTATTAATTTGTTCCTACTTTGGTTAGAATTAGGTTCTATACATTTAAAGCTCATGCCTAATAGATATCTCTAAACCTTAAAATGATAGATCACTTATTTGACCCCATTAAATTAGATATCCTATAATATAGAGAATTTACACCAAATAGCAGATCTTATCAATTGTTGGGTAAATAATGTCTCATAATTTGCAAAAGTAGAAAAAATAACAAATTCATTATTTTACTAATGCAAAAACCCAAAAGTACTACTCAAAACACATCAGAACTTCCCCCCTTTTTTTCCCTTTGTTTCCCCATGCCTCTCTCCTCCATTTCTTTCTCTCTCTCTCTCCTCTGATCTAATTTCCCCATCAAACCTACTCATCAGTGCTGTCACATTCAGATTTTAGTGACCAAGATGGAGTTGTGATCGAAGCCGTGATCGGAGCTGCACATCGAGCATCCCTCCCTCTCTCTTTGCCCTCATTCTCTCGCCTCTGATTCTCCTCGCATCTGGTTTTCCCATCTGACTTACTCAGTGGTGCTGCCACATGTAGAGCTCCATGACAAAGATAGAGTCACAACGAAGACGCGAATGGCATCGCAGGTTTGGGAGATCAGGGACATAGTTGCTGGCTTGGGTGTAGATCGAACTTCATCCCTTGGAGGAATGGGAAATCGTCAACGAAATAAGGACGGAGATGGCGATTTACAGTCGCTAGACTGGCAGATCACAAGACAAAGTCACAGGCCTTGGAGATCACGATCCTCGCCTTTGCCATCGTCAGATTCTTAGAGATCGATCCTCGTTTTCACCGTAGTCATGTCCCAATCATCCGCTTTACTGTCAGACAAATTTGTTGCTGCTGTTGTTGAACTATCTCATCATCAAGATATGAGCAACGATGATCAAATGTTTGAGGAAGAAAAAATTCTAAAATAGGAAAAGAATAATAATTTGTTTTGATATGCTTTTTTTCTTCATTAAATTATTTTTTCTATTTTTTCTATTTTCTATTTTTTTTTGGCTATGAATTTTTCTTTTTCTTCTTTTCATATATTTCTGTTATGTTATACTTGTTCTTTTTTGTTGTGGTTGCATTTTTTAGCCATCAACAATGTCGTCTCGTCGGTGCACTTGATGTCTCGCAATATAGCCAGTGCATTTTTTTTATTTATGTGAAAATACTATATTGGTAAGTAAATATAGTATTTTTAAAATAATATTGTATTTTTTGGCTGTATGAATACAATATTTTCAGAGAAATACTATATTTTTCGACTGCCGGTGATCTGACAAAGTTGTCGATGAATTTTTATTTACATAGTAATATAGTATTTCAAGTGAAATAGTACATTTTTTAGTAGCAGATAGTTCAAAAAAGTCACCAGTGAATTTTTGTATTTACACGATAATACAATATATTTCAAGTAAAATATCATATTTTCTAGTCTCTAGCAGTTCAAAGAAACTGCTAGTATATTTTTTTTATTTACATAATAATACAGTATTAAGTAAAATACTTTATTTCTCAATCGTCGGTGGTCCGGCCAAATCGCAAGTGAATTTTTGTATTTATATAAAAATATAGTATTCCAAGTAAAATATTATATTTTCTAGCTATTGGCAGTCCGACGAAGTCGCAGGTGAATTTTTTTATTTACATAATAAATGCAATACTTCACAGTAAATATTGTATTTTTCGGCCTACGGTAGTCCAATGAAGTCGTCGATGAATTTTTGTATTTACACAGTAAATATGATATTTCATAGTAAATATTGTGTTTGCAAGGCCGTCATCAATCTGACGAAGTCATTAATTACTTTTTGTATTTACATGGTAAATACGGTCTTTCCCAATAAATATTATATTTTTATATAAATATGATATTTCAAAATAATATTGTATTTTTCGGCCGCATTAATACAATATTTCTAGAGAAATACTATATTTTCTGGTTGTCGATGGTCTAGTAAAGTTGTCAATAAATTTTTATATTTACACAGTAATATAGTATTTCAAGTGAAATATTGTATTTTTGAGTCACCAGCAGTCCAGAAAAGTCACCAATAAATTTTTGTATTTACATGGTAATACAATATATTTCAAGTGAAATATCATATTTCTTAGTCTCCGACGATTCAATGAAATTGTTGGTAAATTTTTTTATTTACATAGTAATATAGTATTTTAAGTGAAATACTGTATTTCTTGATCATCGGTGATCCGACCAAGTCAATAGTAAATTTTTGTATTTACATAGTAATAGAGTATTTCAAGTAAAATATTATATATCCCAGCTACTGGCGGTCTGGCAAAGTCGCAAGTGAATTTTTTTATTTACATAGTAAATATAATATTTCGCACTAAATATTGTATTTCTGGCCTCCGGTGGTCCGATAAAGTTATCTGTAAATTTTTGTATCTACATAGTAAATATGATATTTCATGGTGAATATTATGTTTGCATGGCCGCCGATGATCTGACTAAGTCGTTAGTGAATTTTTGTATTTATATGGTAAATAAAGTATTTTTCAATGAATATTGTCTTCCCCGATTGCTAGTAGTCCGATGAAATTTTCGGTGAATTTTTATATTTACAAGGTAAATATTGTATTTCTCCGTAAGTATTCTATTTCTCGGCCACCAATGATGCAGGCAAGAAAAGAGGTTGAGAGGTATAAAGGATAAATAAGTAGAGGTATTTTGATTTTTTGTTCTTAATTTCTTATTATATGCTATTTATTACATATTTTGAAACTATATGACATTATTTATTAAGGTTTAACCTAGATATGCTATTGTGCTTTTTCTTCCCAAAATATAATTGTCACTTAAATATGTAAGCCCATAATAAGATATTAAATAATAAACTAAACAAACTCCTACAGGGGCCATATATGTTTCCTAAAACAATTATATTATATAGTTGTGAGTGCGCACTAAAAATGCTATATTGCTTTGAAATATCTCCTTAGTTACAATCTAGTCTATCTATTATATTAGCATGAGATCAAACAACCTTCATTACATATGAAGGTAACTTGACCCATCCATATGTTAGAAATAAAAGCTTATAATTTTATTATTAGAGAAAAACACCTACAATTACACAGCACTTACAATTTCTCACACCACTCATTACTGTTCTTTTTGGCAACTATCTCAAGACTCTCTTTACTCAGACACTTGAAGAAGCGAACTTCTTCACTCTTTGTTTTCTTTTGTTGCCTGATACCTTACATTGCTTGGGGTGAGGGGTATATATAGTTGAGCTAACTCAACTTCAACCACACATTGTTGATTTATCCTACACTAGACATGTAGCCCACCATTATTCACCACTTAAATTCTTTTATATTTCAAGCTTAGTAGATTATTCAAAATTATGCAATTAATTTCTAGTATGACATAGCAATGCGATACAAAATTATACAATTAATTTTCTCAAGTATGCAAAAAGAAGTTTCATTTAAAGGAGATTAACGTCCATTTTTTTTTAGCAAAGTGGTTAGGGAAAAAAGGGTAAATGCAGGAAATATATGAAACTAGAAGTTTATAGACATACGAGAAGAAAAAAAAAATTATCCAGATTCATATTACAACGTGAAAGGATCATCTGATGTAGAGGTCCACAAATTTATCATTGCATTTAGTGTTGTTTATTTTTAGTCTATATAGTCTTTTCTTTTTATCTTTCTTTAAGCTAAAATGATTAAGAATGAATCATTCTAAAATTTTTTTGTCCTTCATTTATTTATTTATATATTTATTCTGAAATTTTTTTTTTTGGCATTCAGTATTACTATTCATGTACATGAGAGATTTATCTTGGTAAGTTCACGCACGAAACGAGTTCATCGATCTTGTCTGACAATTTTACATCATTCAGCAATTTACAATCTACACTAATCATTTAGTTACCTCTCGTTGGAAAGAAAGGCTTGAAACTTCATCGGTGCTTAAAATAGAACATAAACATTTATTAAGTAGTAAAATACATAATAGCACACAACTTGAAATACAAATAAAACCCTTACACACCAATTAAGACCCACTTTTTTTTTATTAATCTATAGCACGTACAAGCTGAAATTGACAGACTTTTCAACTACTAATTTTCTTCTCTCTAGATCTGCCAACTCCATGTCGTTTATTCTTCATTTTTATAACGTACGACAAATACAAATACAATAACATCACATGCATGCATTCAAATGCTTATTATATGTCGCTTGTTTCCAAGGGAGACTCTTCAACATTGAGTACGAGATCATGTCACTTATAAATAGGGTACTTGATATCAGGTTTATGATTTCCACATCCTGCAGTTTGTTCGAATCTCAGGACGGCTTGAGCTGGACATTCCATGAACTTTGCTCCTGTACGGTCCACGCAGAAGTAAACCTCGTAAAATTCGGGGGTTGGGTGCCCACCATTCCTGTTGCACTTGATTAGTGGGGTGAACTTAACTTTGTCCTTTAACGTCTTTTGGATCAACCATAGGGGGTAAAGTCGATCATCTGGGATTATATCTGGATCAATGTTCAAGTTTGTAAGATATAAAATTAGATAATATGGTAAATATAGTCTAATTAAGGAAGATTCTCAAGGGATAAAAGAAAAAAAGAATAATCCTTTGTATATGGTAAATATATGTTACAAGTGTAGCAAAGCCAAGTTTATATTGTTGGAACCTACTTTTATCTTTGAGCGTCTGAAAGACTTTTGTTTTGTCTTTCAGGAGAAGGCCTGCATTGAAATACTTATGTTGATCAAGTATAGATACTGAACAATTTCCATGTTTTTCCCATTCATATTTCCAGGATTGCTCATTCGTCCTACTTGATAGGGACGGCCACTCTTTGTCCAATTTTTTTCTGATGTTTGCCACCTACACCATGAAAAATAAGAGATAAGTTCATGATTAATCACATGATCATAGAAATTAGGATAAAATATAGGAAAGAGGGAGAATGCAAAAGTTAACTGAAGGGAGAAGAGAAAGTAGAGTTGTTTGCTAAAAGGAGAAAAAACGAGTTAACATGTCTAAGGCATTTAAAAATTTGACCAAAACAAGGTTTTCAAAACTTTCTGTAACATATTGGAGAACTTGTTCCTCTACGACGAGGGTTCTGAGATTGTGCGCGCAGGATAGGCATCTCGGCAATTCTTAAATCATTTTATAGTGTACTTAACTAAAATATGTAATCATAATATTATTTATCTTTTTTCCTTGTGTCAAGAATTTATCCAATAAAATTAGTAAATTTTTAAATAATAAGGTAGTAATAAAATTTTAAATCCCCAATCCTTATGTTCTTTAGTTTTTTAGTTACCAAATTCACAAATTGTTTTTTTAGCTTTGTTTTAATTTTGATAGACGCTGTTAAACTTGATTATGCCCAAGTAGTTGCCCTATGAACATTGAATAAATACACTGCTATTTAAATGGATTTATAGCAGCATATGTATCTTTTTGGATTAGTTTGGAAACCTTGTTAGAAAGTGAAGTTGAAACTTAATACTATAACATTTGAGTGTTTTACGCTGTAATAGAGTTTTGCTTTTTACTATAGCATGTAAGAGTATTATACTATAAGATCAGTTGGACTTTTGGCAGTATATGTACCTTTTTTATGTCGAAGGCAGGAGGGGCAGGACAGTCTGTGACAGAAGTACCATCGATTTTTTGAGGCCACAGACCATGAATGGCAAAATTCTTTGGAACCTCTCTAGGTGTTGGATGGACTGAACCTGGCCACTGCATTGATTTGGAAACAAAGAGGAGAGCAAACAAGAAAAAATGCCAATAAATTCAGATGAATTTGGTAATAATTTGGCAGTAAAAACAAGCAAGAAAACAATATATGGTAAAAGATAGATATCTCACTAACCGTTTGGACAAAGTAGAAGAAATCGTAACCACTCGCATTAGCATCCTTATGACTAAATAAGGCTACAGACGCAAGTCCTAGTATTAGAAGCTTGAACGAACTCAGAAAAATCTTCATCTCTATCCCAAAACCCTTTCTCCACTCTTTTGTTAAAGAAACAGCACTGGTTTTGAGCCTGCTGATGATGGCGCAGTAGTGGCTTCCAAATTTATAGACAACATTGAAAGGCTGTACTGGGGATGAAGATAGTTCAATACAAAAAATAATAAAAAATAAATGAGAATGATTATGATAATGATAATGATAATGATAATGATGATGACGAGGATGAGGACGTCGCAAAAATTAGAAGAATAATATACAATAATAACACTTATGGGTATAATTTTTAAAAATTATTATTTGAAAACGACAACACATGGCGTACAAACGTGTTCGTCACTTCTCTCCCAATTTGGGGTGGATGAGAAATTTAATACTTTTCTAAAACTAGTTTGGGAAAGTGACTAAAGGCGCGTGTTCTTATTAATTTATACTCTTCTCACCATACGTTGTGGCGTAACTTTTTCCATTGCTATAATATTCTGTAATAATTTGCAAGCTCTCTTTATATATGTACATAGTCTTAATGACTCGGCAAACTAAATAAACAAATAAACATATCGAGGTAGTCAACTATCAAAGAGACATATACTAGTTCTAGAAGCACGTGAAATTGCCGTAGAGAACTAAAATGATCCCAAAAAAAAAAAAAAAAAAAAAAAAGATTGCATTCAATAGTCACGTGCAGATGACACCGGTCGATATAAACTATCTATTTGTATAAATATTTTGTCGGTCAACTCCATAATCAGTTTACAATGAAGAAATATAATATAATCTGTAGATGTTTACTTTAACGGTTATTTAGCCCATGAGAAGTGTATATTATTGACAACTTGCATGATAAATTATGTGTATCTACTGAGGAACGCTTATTTTATAGCAAAAAAAAAGAGGAATATAGGGAAAAAATATTTGTTCTAACAGAGAACAAAAGTAAAACAAAAAAACAAAAAAAGAAACGAAAAGAAAACAAATAAGGGTGTCAAATATGACTTCTACAACGTTAATTAGATGATATAAACTACCTATTTCTATAAATACATAATCAGTAAAATATACAATTAGGTTATGATCAAGAAATAATATAATCTATCGGTGTTTAGTTTCAATTAATTATGTAGCACATGAGAATTGTATATTAATATTGAGTCATTGAAAACGCGCACGATAATTTATGTGTATCGGTGGATGTGTATGTAGTGAGCAACACGTATTTTATATATACATATAGTAAAAGGAGGAGGAAAACAAAGGATAAACACAAACGGTGGACGTGTATATTCTACTGTGCAACACGGATTATAGCAATTTCACGTGCTTCTGACAATATAGATGTCTCTTAAGATCGTTTTCTAACTTTTTTTAGGGTAAGAGTTGTCTAATTTCATATGTTTACTCTGTCACCAATAATTAAGACTATGTATGATTAAGTATAGCTTGTTATTACTGGTAATAAAGAAAACAAACAAGGGTATCAAAGTATGACTTTACACAGCCTTAGAATATACAATAATTGATAATAGATAGATTAATGTTTTGGTAATTTGCTTAGTTTTTTTTTTTTTTTTTTTTTTTTGAGTAAAGCTGTGTTGCCAGACAGCTTGTTTTTAGCGTGATTCAACGAGAGAATTGGTATATAGATTAACATCTTCAATCAAGATTTATGTAGTAACACGTGGCCATGTTTTGTTTTTAGTCTTGCCATGATCATGGACTTATATGTATTGATCATTATTATAAATAACTTACACGAACATTTAATTGTACCTTGTGTTCATATAGAGTCCACCGATGAATCTTCACTTTTTTTCTAATCCGTAGATATATATACTATATACATTATTAAACTACGTTAAATACCTAACGTATTTGGTATTGATCCACAAGAAATGGCATAATTTTAGGGATTCCTTTTACTTAAAGAAGGATAGTGATTGTAGGATACAATACAATAACATCAAATGCATGCATTCAGATTTATAGACAACGTTCGGAAGGTTGTACTTGGGACGGTCTTTCTAAGGTCAGTACTAAAAAATAGAAAAGGAAAAAAAGAAGCCAAAAAAAAGTTGAACTTTGATGTTTCATTTAGCGACGTCTTCTAACTATATAGTTCTAACTATAATAATATAACGCCTAGACATACTGTAGTAAATTACTTTCAATTATATAGTTCTAAATGGTTTCCAGAACAGACTACAAGCTTTTAGTTTTTTTTGGGTTTTTTTTCCTCCAATCACGACTACATATGACTTTGCAGTCACACCAATAATCAAACAAAAGTGGTAGGCAGCTAAATTAAATTATTTTTTTTTTCATGTTAATTAAAGGTTTTGTTGGTCGTTTTCAATTTGGAAACAAATTTGAAAATGTGCGCCTTAGGGAAAAAAGTGGCCCGTAATTTTAAGAGGTTTTAATTCTCAGAGCGTGTCTAATATTATGTCGTATACATATTTTGTAGTGTAAATTATTCTTCACCAACCTTGTTCACCTAATTAATAGAAAATAATCTGAACAAAAAGACTAGAAATAATCAGGTTTTCTGTCACTTAATCAAATAATCCGAACAAGAAACTAGAAAATTACGTCTTTCGACAATTACACAATCTAACAAGAAATTATCTTACCGAAAACAACAAAAAGGTAAATTATGTCTTCGACTAACAACAATTTGAGTTTGGAAACATATTCCAAACCAACGATTTAAATTAAAAACACTGTATCAATTTAAATTTTGTGAGAGAAAACACTATAATAAATCTAGTTTTTCCAACACACTCAATTATTTAATGACAATCTGAAAGAGAAAATTATTCCATAAATAAGATAAGAAAAAATTGCACAAACTAACTTTTTTTAGAGGTTTATTAAAATACGGCTTACTTGTACCTAATTTTTCATACCTTTGTTATAGTTGAACTTGAAAATATATTTGTCATGCGTGCACACATTTATCGACTTTTCCCCTTTTAATATTCATTTCAAATTCATATCTTGTGTGTGTGCGTGTGGGTGATGCCGATCCTCATCGGTGAGTGTATTGATATATTCGTTGTTGTAATAATGATCTATCAAATTACATTTATTTGTGTTCATGTCCTATTATTCTTCTTCTTATGCTCTTTTTCATAATTTTATATTCATTGTTGTAATGATATACGGAAATTCACATATTCGTTTGTGTTCATGTACTAGTTCTTTTTCGTCTTATTCTTTTTACGATGATATATTTATTATTGTATGTCTTTTGCTTATAACCGTATTTTGATAGATGTACACACACACACACACAATTTTGAATTATAATGTTTTTAGTATCTTAATTATGTTGCTGGTATTTTAATGACATGTTCGACGATCCAGCCAAATCTCAGTAAAATTTTTAAATCATAATTTTCAATACCTAATGTATTTGGTATTGATCAGCAAGAAATGGCATAATTTTAGGGATTCCCTTGACTTCAAGAAGGATAATGATTGTAGGATAAAATACCTACCATATTTCTTTTATATATATATATATATATGTATGACCAGGCTAAATTGTGGTTCCTGTCTTATTATTAACCATAATTCAGTAAGCATATGCATTACCGTGTTATTTGGTATGAGCATATTTTTTAATATATTGTATGGATAAATATTATATTTTGTTATATACTAAAAGTTATTTGTGATCATATGAATATTTAATATACTATTATTAGTTTTCCACATAATCACCTTCAGCAACCATGATTTTCTCTCTCTCTACGGTTTGGGCTCTCCTCATATACTCCACCTTCTTCCATGAATTCTTTCACCCTCAAATTATTTGCTTTCATTACAGTATCATTATTAACTCTTCAAACTTGGGAAAAAACAACTCTTCATTGCCCCAGATATTATCAATCTCAGTATGGGTCCTTTATTTGTGAGTGTTAGCTTCTTTTTTTTATTGCACTAGTAATAGTCATCAGAAAGTTGTATGTATATATAGAATGAGTGTATTTTGTATCATACAATAATTATGTCATATATACTATATTGATTTTTTGGTACATAATATATGGCTTTACCTTCAAGAAACAACTATAAGGTGTGTGTGTGTGTGTGTGTGGAGATAAGTTTATGGTATAATTGATGCTTGGGTTAGACAGCTTTGATGTGGAAGGTTATGAATTGGCATGGGTAATTGTTATTGGAAAGGTTTAGTTTCCAAGTTTTTGACGGATTTAAAGATCTAGAAGATTTGATTGTAATTTCTAGAGGAGTAAGCTCGTGAGTAAATATCTTTGGTATTTTGAAGTAGATAATTGATATTTCCAAGGTTTGCATGGCTTGCTTGATTGAGGTTTTTTTTTTTTTTTTTTCATTAATTCTTGCAAGGACAGTATACGTAAGCTAATATTGAGGAGTAGGAGATTGATAGTTATCAAACAAGTTTGATTCAATTCATGAATTAGCCCACCATAAATTTTATGAGTTTACTGCATTTGCATTTATAAATAGATGATTTAATTATAGATTTTTAAAATCTATATAATAATAAAGTAAATCATTTCGTCTCTATTACAACACAGTGAAACTAAATGGTTTGAATTAAAACCCAATGATAATAAGAATTTTTAGAAACCTTATTTTCTTAGGATTATAGTTCAATTGATCAGAGCTATAATATCCCCCACCTCCGTTTGGTATGATATTGTCTACTTTGAGCCTAAGCCCTCACGGTTTTGCTTTTAGGCTTCACCTCAAAAGATCTTACACCATTGGATGGTGGTGTCATTACATATGAACCACTACATATGCTCATTCCCAGGCAATTGAGACATGGTGTCATTACATATGAACTACTACCTATGTCTATTCCCAAGCAATATGGGACCATACAACCTCCCTTTTCTTAGCTCTCTTTACCTTAAGGGAATTATGGTCGTCACGATCACCCTACCTTTGGAGCCCAACGTCCTCATTGGCCACACTTCAAACTGGGTCAAGTCTCTGATACCATCTATAACAACCCCCACCTCTGTTTGGTATGATATTGTCTGTTTTTGGTCTAAGCTCTCTCGGTTTTGCTCTTGGGCTTCACCCCAAAAAGCCTCATACCATTAGGAAGTGTTGTTATTACATATGAACCACTACCTATGTCCATTCCTAGGCGATGTAAGACTGTACAACCTACCATTTCTTGGCTCTCTTCGCCTCAAGGAAATTATAGTTGTCAAAAGAGCACCACCTTTAAGAAGCTTTTAAAGAGTTTTTATCTATAAGATGTGAACTTTTATGCTTGTTGTGAACCAAAGAAAGTTATTGTTATAAGAGGCGCCAAATCCTTTGAGGAAAAGAGTTCCAATAGAGGGGGCTAATAAGACAAGATTAACATCATATAAAAGGGCCTTAAATTATATTCAAGAAAAGTGTTTGGAGCATAGAAGCTATTACGTGATTTGCTTATTGAGCTTTCGCTCATATAGTTCTTGTGATGCAAGCTCGTGATCGAATAGAAGTTCAAGTTGGCTGAGCAAGACGATTTGAGATCCCAAGACTAGAATGCTATGACCTTAATATAGATCTTTTTAATTTCTTAGTTTTGTATAAGAACTATAATTTTTGGTCATTTCACTGCTAAAAGTTTAATTTAATTATTTCATTTTTTTAAGGAAAGTCTATGAAAAGTAGCGCTTTTTAGGCTAGTTAGATTGTATTAGTTGATGAATGACCTACTAGCTTAGGAGGTGTCACATAAATGATCTTCTATTTTCTATCATCAAAATGGAATGACAATTCCTAAAGTCTAGTCATTTCTATGTTTGATTGGACAAATAGTCATAAGAATAGGTATTTCGACGGCATTGCTATTCCACCAAAATGGCTAAATAACAATTCCAAAAATGAACTAGTTGAATGACTATTCCATTTCATAACTGATATTAATTAAAATTCTCTCTCCCTAAATAATCCATCCTAATATTCTAAAATTACTTTAATTGTTATTCCATCAATGATGAAATAAAAAGGATATTTATGTCAAAAACATTTACTATTCCATTCTATTCTAATGACTAACCAAACATAATAATTGTAATTCCAATACTAATTCTAATGTCCAACCAAACAAAAGAATGTGTTTAAACTATTTAACCAATTCCTATTTGTGGTGTCCGACGCAGGCCCCACCTCAAGCCTCCATAGGACCCACCTTACGGGGCCCTCGGACTTATGGCTCTTATTGGTGAACAGTTCCCGTGCCGCCCATTCATCCATACTGTCTCCTCTAGGACCCTCTGGCCCCTCAGGGATTTCTTTAGCATCTCTCGGGTTCGAACATCAAACCTCCCTTAAGAGGTTCTTATTTCTATCTCGAGTACCAATTAAGCTAGTATCTCAATTGGTACTCGAGATGGAAATAAGAACCTCTTAAGGGAGGTTTGAGGTTCGAACTCAAGGGACGCGAAAAAAATCCCTGAGGGGCCAGAGGGAACAGTACGGATGAGTGAGCGGCACGGGAACGGTTCACCAATAAGAGCCACAAGTCCGAGGGCCCCGTAAGGTGGGTCCTATGGAGGCTTGAGGTGGGGCCCGCGCCGGACGCCACACTATTCTCATTCGATAATTCTCATATTCCTATTCCTATTATTTTTTCATTCCATCAAACCAAACGTTACCTTAATCTTTATGCCTTCCTTTTATTTTTGTAGTCCATGGCATATGTGCTAGTACAATCATTTATTTTTCACACTAATGTTCTAAATGATAATTCAATAATATAACCTATGCTTTCACTACACGAAAGTCATTATCCACCCATATTTTCCATGTGAAAGATTTGGTTGATGGTCTTGATCAACAATTTTTTTTTTTAAACTCTGGTTTAGTATAATCTTAAACTCTAGTTGAGAATTTGTTCTTAAAATCTCATGATTAACCACGTACAGGTTAATTTTGGTAGGAATAATTCAGTTCAAAGTTGTGGATTTGATTCATTTTTCTGTTTCTATCACAGGACCCTCTGAGATGCACAGCCGACATAGAAAAATCAAGGTGCATGTAATATATTACTCATGTTAAGTTTAATTATCAAGTGTGCCAATGTGATTTGGATGTTAATTTTATTCATTTAAAAATTTTGTTGCATTTGTTATGTTTCAAAAATTTGATTTTTGGTTTTAAAATACCAAATGACATTTTTACACCACATATTTTTCATATTTACAAAAATACCCTTGAGCCATTCTTTTATTTTTTTTCTTTTCCCCCACTCTCTTTCTCATTTCTCTCTCTCTCTGCACAGTCTCTTCTCTCCCTCTTTCCTCTGATTTTTCCCATCGATTGAGGCCAAGAAACAAGTTCAAATCATCAAGTTTTTCTTCAAAAACGCCATTAAGGTTAGCCTTTTCTTTTTCTTTAATATTTTAAAGTTTTAATTTCAATTTTTCATACTTTCTTTGATTGTTGAATCCGAACCTTCTTAAGCTCCAATAATGTTCAATTTAAGTTGTAAAAACTGTTTTATGATGAATCTAAACTTGATTTGAGCTAAAATCGATTTAATCAAGCTTTTAGATTTTTTTTTAATTTTCAAATAAAAGGTGAAATTGAGTTTAAATTTAGGGAAAAATAATTTCTAGTTATTTTAAACTATGTTTCTATGTTTTTTGTGTGATGTTTATGCTCTGAGAATTGAAAAACAAGCTTAAAATTGGATTTTGAGTTCGGGAAGGCCGAAACTTGAAATCTAAAATTTTCAGATTTTCCTAGTTTCACAGGCCAAACTTAATCCTTGGCATGCTGGATTCAAACAGTTCGGCAGGCCAGACTTAAAAAGTCGGTGGCCAAATTGTGTAAGTTTAGTAAGCCAGACCAGGGTGTTTGGCAAGCCAACTGTGCACTATAAAATTGTATTTTACTCCTAGTTTTCAACATTTAATGATTTAGAAATGATTTAAAAATGATTATGATTTTGTGTCATGATTATTTTGAGTCAAAAAGGCACACTGGTAATTAAATTAACATAATGATATTTGATTAATGAAATTTCTGACTTTAAATGCAATATTTAAGGCTTTGAACGTTGGTGAAGCTTACATTAAATTTTGTTTGGAATTAACGGTATTGAATTTTAAATGAGGTACGATATTTTCTATCACTTTCTTTGGTAGCCCTTTTTAATAAACTGTTTTGACTAAAGCTAATTCTTTAATGGTTTTGGGAATGATACTGTTTTGACCAAAGCTAATTCTTTAATGGTTTTGGGAACGATTTCTATCTTTGATCTTGAAGTTATTATGTATTGATATTCTTTTCGATTTTAAAATCCATACGTTGGTATTTTATAAATTTTCTTACAAGTAAGTATTTATTGACTTTTGTCAAGGTTTGAGGTTCGTTTTAGTAAGTATGATTTATGAATAATGTTTTCAACTGTGACTGTTATTTTTAAACAACTTGTTTTTAACTAGTTATCCTACTGAGCCTTCCGTTCATGTTTTTTTGTTGTAAATTCCCCCCTTTCAGGTTTGAAGAGGAAGAAGCATGAGTAGAAATGGTATTTTCTCTAGAACTGTGATATGATACGTATACTATACGACTTGTCCCGGTGTTGTTGTCGTTTATGTCAGTTATACAGCCTAATTTAGACAATAAATTATGGTTTTCAATTGTCTTGTATTAATATTATGATTTATTATTTAATTGCCTACCCACCTTCTTGGTAAGCGTCTATGTGATGGTGACTGTTGATAAGATTTTGGTTGAGCAGTTTACTTTACGTTTATTTTCCTTATGCTCATTTACTCTATTTAATTTATCTTATTTAACCTAACATCCCACCCCCTTTCTGAGATGTTACAGAGCATGACAATGCCTAAGGACCTCAAATTCATGAATTTTCTTTCCCCCTCGACAATCTGGTTTTAGTTTCTCTCTTAAGTAGAAGGTCCCATGTGGAAATTGGTTGATTATAGGTACGTCTAGTTTGCTTCCTTTCTTTGTGGAGCTTTCAAAATTCAATCTTTTGGCCTTTGAGGAAAAAAAAAAGGCCTTTGAGGAAAAAAAATGGGACAAAAATCGAATGATATTACAAACAATCATGCTAATTGAGAACCAAGATTAGCAATTTCAAGCACTGTAAGATAATATTATATACAAAAACGATATGAGATAAATGAGTTTGGATAGCACATTTATTATTTGAGCCATTAAATGGATTAAAACAAACTAAAAGAAGATAAATAGGCTGATTTTATATCAACCCTCTAACACACTATCTCCATACTATTATATAGTCAATAATGTATTGGGACAACACGACATGAACTTGCACATTCACCCATATAAAAAAAAGGAATCTTAATTATTAAATTTTAAATAATTTTGTTGATTATTATAGGTACTTAGAGAATTTATGTTCTTATTCTCATATACTTGCTTGATTTGGTTATAATTAATACCCACTAGTAAGATAGTCTTAATTATAAATACAAAAAATTAATTTTTCTACCATTTTTTTGGTTGTGTTATAAACAAGTTTTTTTTGTATCAATCAATCACGGCCTATTTTAATAAATGTGTTTGCATTGTTATATCATGTAACCGGCATCTAAACATTTCATGTGATGAACACTAAATATCTATGACAATGAAGGGTTATTTACCCTTTTATATCATGTATTTTAGGTTTATTTATGCATTACAGATTTGGTTTTTTAACTCATTAAATATATACTTTTATATTAGATTTAATATACAAATTTATAAATTTTTTCAATTAATTTTTAGTATTGACCTAAAATATTACCTAAAATACCCTCAAATTATAAAAAAAATGGAACTTTAAGAATTTAAAAAAACTTTATACTAAGATTTTTTACTTAAAAAATATTTAAAATATCCTCAAAATGGGTGTTTTGTATGTTATTATTTTTATTTTCTTTTATGTTTTGATAGTTTGAATCTTTCTCTTAAATTTTAAATATCAAAATCAACTATTGACTAAGTTAAGGTATAAATTTATATATTGAATAAAATTTAAAAATATACATTTAATAAAATAAAAAATTAAATATATAATTTTTAAATAAACTTAAAATCAAAGGCATAAAAAAAGATAAATATCCCAACAACGAACCCTCTTCTATTACGAACAATAAAATCTACAAAGACACGATATCAATTCAATCAGAAATCAGAACAAACACACATAAATGACAATATTTGTACGACAAAGTACCAAACAACATTACCGTATAAAATCAGAAGGCATGGAAAGATAAAACGGCATTATCTCTTGTCAAAACGACAACGTTTCTCACAGACAACAACCTACAGACAGCAAAAGAGCATCAATATCATTTAAAAACGATAAAAATTTTAAAAACGACGGCATGAAAATTTAAAATGCATCGTTCAAACGGTAACGATCGCTTAGTTTGACAAGCTAGTTAGAACTTTTGCTATATTGTAAAACTCTTATATGTTATGATGAAAAACAAAAATTTACTACAGTATAAAGCTTTTATATATTATAAATTTATGATGTTTAAATTCTAACTTTATTTTTAAACACCGTAGACAAGAACAAGTCCTACAGGCTACATGCCTACAATGGTGAATTTGACCAACAAACAAACAACTGATAATAAGTGTCCGGTAACAAGTGTCTGCCAATCTGTCAACGGGTCTATTAAAGCAAGAAAATATTATACCACAGGTTAAATTATTATGGTAAAACTAAAATTCAAAACACAATTTTGAGAATATTTTAAAAATAGTCATTATGATGACATAATAACTATCCTAATAATATTATATTTTGCACTATGTATATAATTATATAGTATTATTAAAAAAAAACCATTTTTACGCTATATGTGGAATATTTGTGCATTGAAACCATATTTTATTTCTACAAATATTATTCGACGTTTGTCTCATTAATCATAGAAACAATAATATCCTTATAAACGACACCAAATTATCATAGTGAAACAATGAGATATATATGTCATTTAAAAGAGTGGTTAGAATCAATAGTTTTGGTTTGAGAACGGTAACATGTGAGAACTTTATACAGCAACAACTTTTTACTTTTTTGTAGCATGTGAGAACTTTATACTGTTCACAATTGAAACGGATGGTTCCAACCATTGTTCCAAACAAAAGCATAAAGTGATAGCATGGTAAGAAAACATTATCCTAAGAAAAATCCAAGCGAAAAACACGTGTGAAAGAGAAAATTTGTAAATAATTCTCTGGTAATTGCTAACATTCTCATCTCTCATTCAATATTCTAAATAACTTGGAAAATCGTTAAATAAAAAATAAAATATAGAAGGATAAGTTTTAAAAAACTAAAATTTAGAAAGAAAAACCAATGAGAAAACATAAGATGAAAAAAAATTATAAATGGATCTTTGTTTCACTCTATTACCTACCAATAAATGATATAATATCATAGCTCATAACAATGAGATATAAAACGACAACAAAATACAATAGCTTATAAACAACGAGCTAAAAAAAGACAACACGCTAAGGAATCGTAAAAATATCCAAGCGAAAGACATATGCAAAAGGGAAGATTTGTAAAAAAAAAAAAAATGTTATAATTGCTAACAATGTAATTCCTCGTTCAATATCCTTATTGACCTAGAAAATCAAGGACACTAGTGTCTATTTCACTCCATTATATTGAGCTGGGTTAAGCATGACATGAGTTGATAGGCCGCACGTGTTGGGCTCATGATTTTGACGCATGAGTTGAGCACAACACGATACAACAAAAAGCACTAACACAACACAAGCACGATACAGCACAACACAACCTATTGGGTACAATGTGCAACATGATGAATATATTTTTTTCAAAATATGTAGTTTTAATAATTATATTACAAATTTTTCAATAATTAAAAAATTTACAACCCTAAAAATATAATCAATTGATTTCACTCTAACAAATATCAATTAGTTTACTTTAGTGTTTTTTTATTTTTAGAATCTCAATAGTCGACAAAATATATACAACATAATAAGAAAACTAACCATTGCTAATCTTAATTATTTTTTATACAACTTAATGTTTTACCTTTAAAAAGTTAAAATATTTTACTTTCTTTTTGTATTTTTTTCGTCTTCAATAAAATATTGAGTGAGGGCTTGAGTATCAGATTTTTAGTGGCATCAAGTTTTTTTGGTAATAAAATATAAACCTTATTATTTGTTTATTTATTTACTTGAACAGAATTTATTTTTTATTTGAAAAAACATTATTACTTGACAAGTATTAAAAATAACAATTTTTTAATCGATGAGCTGGTCCAATAATCTATTCTACAAGACACAATAAAAGCACAAGCACGAGATGTGCTTAGGCCTAGGGGCCTGACCAGGCCTATATTTTTTAATCTTAGGTTGGCACGAGCACGACACAAAGCTTCGATAGGCCAAACCGGATACAACACGAAGCACACTTAGACCCAACCGTTTATGGGTCGGATCGATACGACACAGCACGATATGATTAACATATTGAAAATCAATATAGAAGGAAAAAGAAATTAGTTTTCATTCCTTTGAAAAACTAAAATATAGAACGAAAACCGATAGGAAAAGATTAAAAGATGCAAAAAAAATTGTAAGTGGATCTTTATTTCGCTCTATTACCTACCAATTAAATGATATAATATCATACGTCATACGTACAATGAGCTACAAAACGACGACAAAATTTCATAGCTTATAAACAATGAGATATAGAACGACAACACGCTAAGAAAATACCATCTTAAAAATACGAAACCAAAGACACATGCGGAAGAGAAAATTTGTAAAGAATTATGTGATAATGACAAACAATCTATTCCCTCATTCATTATCCTTATTCACCTAGAACATCCGAGCAAAACCATACTAGACTTCATCCAAGTGTAGAGTTCGAATTTCCCACACCTCTAAGTTAAATTAAATTATAAAAAAGCTATTATACAATTTCTCAGTTAATAAACCCTTTTGGATTAATAAAATTTCGATCACCAATAATCACCACAAGAACATTTGCCCTCGTTGAAATGATGGAACCGTTGAACATCTCTAAGAATTATTTGTCTATGAGACACCAATGATATAAACTTAGCAGCAGAATGGCAGTCTCCACAGACTCTAAGATTCTTCACCACACGGATTGTTGTCCCAGCAGGAGTATTTAGCAGTCCATAAGCAATAGCCAATTTCTCACTATGATATCTCAAAGTAATTTCTTTGTCTTCCTCTTCCATTTCATGTGAAACTAACGAAGTGTCAGGAACGTATCCAGAGAACTTTAATTCTTCAACTAGCTCATCAAGTGCTTTGTGCAATTCAGTTGAAACATAACGTTCTCCATCCCCAGAGAAGAATTCATGCACCACATTGTTCACTTCTATGGAGCTACACCCGGGTACTTTCACCCCTCCTCTCTCTTTCATCATTTTCCTCAAGAAATCCACATCTTCCCATCTCCCCGCCCTTGCACACAAATTCGACATGATGACATAGTCCCCGCCATGAGAGTCATCCATCTCGAAAATTTGCCTGATTACCCGCTTCCCCAATTCCACATTTCCATGGCTGCTACAAGCAGATAACAGGGTCCGCCAGAGAATCGGTGTCGGTTTAGTTGGCAACTCATCTATGAACTTGTAAGCCTCTTCTAAGCGTCCTGATCGGCCTAGCAAGTCTACCATACACCCGTAATGCTTGATCCCGGGAACAATGCCGTATTTTTCACTCATGCTATAGAAATATTCACAACCTTGTTCCACCAATCCGGTGTGACTGCAAGCATATAGCAGGCCAAGAAATGTAATCTCATCCGGTTTAAATCTTGCCCTCTTCATTTCCTCAAACATTGACGTGGCTTTGAAGGCATGGCCATGAGTTGCATATGCCATGATCATTGCAGACCAAGCCTGCGTGTCTTTCACCGTCATGTTCTCAAAGACAGACACCGCATCTTCCAAGCTTCCACACTTGGCATACATGTCAATCAGAGCAGTGTTCACCTTCACATATTCATCAAACCTGTTCTTCTTAACATACTCATGCACCCATCTCCCCAAGTCCAACGCCCCTAATAAAGCACAGCATGAAAGCACGCTTAACATCGTAACATCCGTAGGTTTAACATCGCTTGCTTGCAGCTCTCGGAACAACGCCAATGCCTCATTTGGAAGGCTATTCCGAGCATAGCCTGTGATGATCGCGTTATACGTGACAATGCAAGGCTCATCTATCCTGTCAAAGACTCGACGAGCGGAGTGGACGTCATTGCAGGCGGAATACATGTTTATGAGAGTAGGACATACGTAAACATTGAGGTTGAGCCCATGTTTGAAGGTAAGGCAATGCAATTGTTTGCCTTCTTCTAAGGCTTTGGAGACGACACACGCCTTGAGGAGGGACGGGAATGTGTAGTCGTCGGGGAGGATTCCGGTGGAAAGAGTTCGAGCAAAGAGCTCAACCGCTTGAAGCGGGGTTTCGGAGCGAGCATAGCCTCGGGCCATGGTGTTAAAGACAATAATATCGGGTTGGGGAATTTGATCGAACAGATGGCGTGCATAGTCCATGGAATCTGTTGTGGGGTTCAGAGTGCAGAAATTTATAAGCTTGGAAAGGACAAAGACGTCATTTTGTGGATTGGTTTTGATGGAAAAGGCTTGAATTTGTTTGAGCCCTCTGAGGGAAGTGCTTTTTTGTGTGAGTGGGAGAGGACTAGTACTGTTGGTTTGCGTTTTGGGGTGGGAGAAAGAGCTCACTTGAACTGCTGGAGCAGCCATCACCTAGTCTTTAATTTCTATGTTGAAAATGGATATCATTTTTCAGCCCAAAAAGAAAAAAAAAAAAAAAAAAAAGAACTTATTTTGTCAACATGATTGCAAATGACGTTGGTGGTACATTTTGAGTGCAATATATTTGACCGTGACTTGGTTTGGATGTATTATTGACTCATTGAGGGTTTGGGAGATATTAGTCTTTTTGGATTTTTTTATTCTTCTCTTTTTGGATTTTTTTTTATTTTTTCTTTTGTGATATTTTCCATCTCATTCATCATCGAAACTAAAAATCCCGCACACCAGAAGATCAACACCACAACAAATAAGTAAAAGGACAATGTCAAACTCTTTCGGTGGGCTTGGATTTGTATAATTGAAACTTGAATTTTTCACACTCTCTTTTTTTTTTTTTTTTCTGATAAGTCATAAAATGTTCATGAGAATTGATCTTTGGATTGGTCAAGGATGGGGTTCAACAGAATTGTGGAAAAGCCTCCTAATCTCTACTTTTTTTTTTTTCTGGGGGAAAAAAGGTTGTGGCCCTTTTGTTTTTACTTTTATTTATTTATGTATTTATTTTGGTCCCGCTTGTGCATTTTGTTTATTGTTGATTCAAGGACAAAAAAGATGTCGTTTCTTGCAAAACCTTATTTTTGTTATCCTTATTTACAAGCTTACAAATATTAGCTACATCATTTTGAACTCTAAAATTGGTTTTTACAATTTGTTTCAGGAGAAAACAGACCTACTTTCTTGCAAAATCTTATTCATGTTATACTTATTTACAAGCTTCCAAATAGCTATTAGCAGAGTGAACTTTAATTAAGATGGTTCACAATTTGTTTCAATGACATGTAAGTACCAAACACACCAACAAAAGATCCTGTCATCACAATCCCCAAAATCAATGTCAATTCAAACCCGAAACTCCGAGCAGCTTTATTGATCTTTAGGTAAAAGAGGCAGGGCAACAATATTGACCCAATAACATTCAAAAACGCGCGGATGAATGCCATTACGTAGCCAAAGAAGGGAACGATTAGAGCCACAATTACGGTGCTAAACAGAAGTAATGTTCTAATGAGGATGCTAATAAATGGATTACCATTGCGGAAAGGGTATGTGTACTCGATGGCATTGGCAATAGGGGCAATTATGACAGCATACTTGGTTAGGGGATTAATTAGTGTAGTGTAAATTGCTATCTTGCTACTAATTTTTCTTATAGGAAGATTTAGTGTCACTTGAGACTTTAAATAATCTCCAAACATCAAGTAGCCGATGAGGGCCATTGATCCATAGTTGATTGTGCTCGTGATAAAGCAAACCACTAATACCTGAAGTAAGGAACAAACAGAAATGAGTAAGGTTGAACTTTGAAGCAATATTCTAAAAGTCATTCCAAGTTATGAGAATTTTAAATTTTCAAACAAAATATAAAACATCACTTAAGACCATAAAACTTTAAATCAACAGAAAATTTCTATAGGTTAAAAATATATATATGCTACAGGTAAAATTATTAAACACCACAGCAGAGTAGCTCCACAATTTTTTTTTTCCTTTGTAATTTGAACAATATTTTTCTGTGACAAAAATATCATTGAGACCAATTTGAAAATGTTTATCCAAAGAGATTTTCTTTTAAAAAAAGAGATAAAGAAATTCAAACTCTAGATCCCAATATTGTAGATGAATACATTAAGACTATATTTGACTAAAAATCAGAAAAGAATAAAAATATAGAACAAAAATCAGACCATACCGAATAATACATGAAAGAGTTAATGAGACTTATGACATAATTATGATTGTAAAATTAAAATACGGTCCCAATTTATACGTATTATGTATGTGGTTCAAAATGATATCACTAAAATAATTATTATGTAATTACAAAGTAATATCATTATAATAATTACCATCTAATTGTAGCTATTTTTTAAATATCTTATATGACTATTTCATCACAATAATTTTGTCATTTTAGTATAATTTTTTCTTTCTAAAATTTCATGTTCACCATATATTTCACTTTTTTTTTTCTTTTTTAGTTACCTTTGAAAATTGGCTTCTATCCTTCATTGAATTGCACAAAGTGGGAAAAACTACATGACCACAATAACAGAAAACAAACAAGCTTATAGTGGTGGGAAGTCCTCCAAGCTTCAAAACAACATCTCCCTCATGGAATCCGACACCATCAAAAACACCAGCCCACAAAACACACCCCACCACAACCACTCAAGCCAAGACCCCGCCGGCTAACACATAGGCCAGCACTCCCAAAATCCGTAGCCACATAGTTGGCAATATCACAAGAGCTCTGAAAAGCATAAACCCTCTCTCACTTTTCACTTTCAGTCCTCCAATTCTTAAGCTTGTGTTGGGAAACAACTTGTTTAAGTTGTCACCTTCTAGTATCAGAAACTCAACTGCGAGTAGAAACAGCTCTAAGTACATGAAAATTGATATCAAGGCTCTTCTTATGCCCCGGAAAGCGGCTTCACCAATGTCCGGGTAGGTTTTGATAAGTGGGTTTGTGTCCATGCATCGCTTGAGAAGTAGCCATGTGTACCAACAAAGGATGGCTATTGAGAAAAGGAGAGTTAAACTTAGCCACCCTCCTTGGGAAAGTGCATATGGAATTGACAGTATTCCCACACCTGAAAAAAGGGACAAAAAGATTGATTTTAATAGACATGTCTTATAACATGATGTATAGGGTTGAAAATACTATAGCAATTTAAATTTACAGTTTAGACTGTAGTTTAAACCGTGATTTAATATATATATATATATATATAAACATATTTTTTAGAAGGCAATATATATAAACATATTAATATATATTGTAAATGAAAAATGTTACTTACTAGTAAAATTCTAGTTCATGTCATGAACAAGATATGTGACCATAAGAGGAAAAATATTTTATATGTTTTGCATATTTGTTGTTGACTTAAATTTTTCAATAAGAAGGGACAACAAATTTTCACCATGGCTGTTTCTAAAAGCTGCCAATTTGGAAAGGGATAGAAGAACCTGATAAGGCATTGATTCCATTGAAACAAGTTCTGAGGAGTGTGGTTCCTTTGGCTGGTTCCTCCGGCAATTGTGAGAGTTGGTTTGATCGGTTTTCCATTCTGTCTGCTGCTAATTGCCCACTTTATTATTGTTGGTTTCATCATCATGTGCATCATCATGTGCGTTTATGTGTATATATAGGAGCAATCTGCGGTTCATATTTCAAAGGGGGTAAAGTGCAGGTTTTGGAAAGTTTCAATAATTGATTTTGGTGCAGATTTTGAAAAGTTTCAGTCAATTATACTGAAGCATGTATATTACTGAGTTTCTCATTCTTTGATTTCCTGTTTGTTATCGTTACTTCTTTTGCAAGAAATAAATTGGGAAACAATTTAATTATTAGAATTGTTGACTCAATAAAAATATGGAAACTAATTTATTTGGTGATTATATTTTTAAGAAAAGTAGAAATCATGAAGCAGTTAACTTACTCGATTCCTTTTGACATCTCGTTGCCCTGCTTATTTATATTGTGCAGATTTCAACAGCAATAAAAGCAAGGTTAATACTGGTGCCAATAAAAGATGTAAAATCTTGATTGCAAACAGATTTGTTTCAGCCTAAAGGATTTGTTGCAAACAGATTTGTTTCAGCCTAAAGGATTTGTTGTCATATTCGTTACAACAAAATCTGCAACAGAATCCAATCGATAGACTTTTTGAAGATCTTAAATTGCAAGCAATATTGGCTATTTATATAAAGTCCCACATAAATCTATACATGCATCTAGAGTCTTAGAATTACAACGAGATTATTTGTAAGCGTCTTATTTTTCTTGATTTATTTGGGGGAAGAATTTTGGATTTTTTGAAAAAAAACTTAGAGTTGAAAGGATTTTAAAATTAGGTCGAGGAATCTTGCTGAGCATGTTCATTGGGTAATTATAAATCATTAGCATCGTGCTTAGAAAGAGTCTCAAAGTAAATAAGTCCAATTGAATTATAACTTTATTTACTCAATAAAGTATTTATACGTTTAAGCGTGGCTCCGTGAATATAGGTAGTTAATACAATCTTGTTAAAACAAACTTAAACACAAACTTCCTAAAACGTATAACCGGTACCCTGAAGAATGATAATTCTTCCTCCTCGGCCCGCCGGGAAAATTAGAACCGTATAGTATATTTAGCGAGTGTGAGTAGGCAATCCATTCAGATCAACTTAATTCAAACAATACAAAAAATTGCCAATTGGTGAAAAAAAATACAGAAAAGCATATCCCACTACTCATTATATGTCACTACCAAATGCTTTTTAATTTATATATATACATATAGATATATATAGGTCAAAGCTTAGGCACAGATCCTTTTTCTTCAGTATGATAGATAAGTATATAGCAGACGTGTGGCATTCAACTTCTTTCTCGTGCATTACATCTTCATGCATATATATGCATATGTGTGTGTGTGTGTATATATATATATATACACCCGAGAGTGCTCTTAATTAAATTGGCCGAAAATAATTACTTTTGTTACTGCATTTCCCGATTATAGCTAAGAAGAGGGATTCATTTATTTGCCTAATCTGTTTTGATTGCCTTTTTTCGCTTATTTTAAAAGGGTAAATGGCTAAATCATTCCATCAAGTAATTTTCTTTATATATTTCTAGTATTAAGAGTGTGGCTTTTTTCGCTTAGAAAAGTCATTTTCCTCTGTGTGTGTATATGTGAGTGTGGTTTTAATGATTATATTTTCAATGAACTGTTATCATTAACCATTTGACATAAATCTGATGGTTGTAATTAAATGAATTGTTGACTAAAAAATTTAAGATTAATGAAGTTGTATTATTATCACGCCACAACATCAATTGTTATTAAAATATTCCTTCATTGAAAAGGTAACTACCTTCATTAAAAAGGCAACTATTGAAAACATAATCATTAAAAACTCATATATGTGTGTGTATATATATATATAAATGCAATTCTACTCATTCGGATGGAAGTTTCGTCCACAATATTTCAGCCCTCTAGATTTGAATTAATGGACAAGATTGTTACAAGTCATCAAGGACATATCATTTTAGTTGCAACTAGTTGTAACTGGTTAAACCACACATATCATTTAGGACTTAAGAAGCTACATTGTGTTTGAGCATTTTGTTTTTGTTTTTGTTTTTTTTTTTTTTTTTTTGAGTAATGCCTTTGAGCTATTCAGCCTCGTTTCGAAGCGTGTGTCCTTTTAAAAAAAATTCGAAGAGGGCAAATTCTAGAGTTCCATTAGAATCTTATTTTCTTACAGCTTCTTCTTGCTTTGTGAAGTCTCTGACTTTAAATGCGATACTTCGCTCACCGACTGTTTGTGTCTGCTAATGGTGGCTCAGAAGCAAGGCATTTTGAGCATGTGTGGTTGCCAAGTTATTCTTTCTTTTGCTCGCCTAATATGGTTTTGGATATTTGCAGAGAGATTTTAGAGAAACTTTGGTTGCGAGTGACGACGTGTTTGGCTGTTTAGTAAAATTTTTTCTTTTTTTTTTCTCGGAAAGTGAACAAGAATTTGAGAAGATTTTATTCATCTTTTTATGCAAAAAAAAAAATGCCAGAAAAGACGAGGAGAAAGATTTTAAAAAAATAGAATTTTAAACCAATTTTGTACGGTCAAGGATCAAAATTACGTCTAAGGGCAATACATGTTGCCATTTAATTTCATCAAGTTACGTAGTCATTTGAGACCAGCAATCCGTACATAAAACTTGCTATTACTAGCCCTACCATGTTTAAATATTTTCCAATTGCCCAGGTCATCAACCATGGCCTACCAGTTATAGCAGGTTGCAAAGCTATTAGTTTGCATAAACTAGACTCCTAACAATGCCACCTAGCTTATTTAGGACTAATTAAACTATTTTATCATAACTAACTCTACTTAACTCTTTGGATAAAACTTCCATTCGAATGGATAGAAATAGAATCATATTCATATATATAGTGTGTGCATGATCCAGAATAAATAAACACACATATGTATGTGAACTATATTTTTTTATGTGTGGTTTTATAAATAATACGTATCCAATAATATTGCTATTGTGGTCGCATACTTCTTGAAGGGACAATTGAGCCTTTGCCAAGTGAATTCAGTTATCAAGTCCCTGGAAGTTTCATACTAAATTAATGGGGCCCTGACATTATTATATTTAAGTAAAATTAAATTGCAAGCTAGCTTAAGTTATGAAATTTATTTAGAATTAATGAAGTCATTAAACTAATGACTTAAAGGACATCTAATTTATTTCATTACAAGGCATATATATAGACTTATAATCTTCCTTAAATCTTTTAAGTTATTATCTCAAATGAATTAAGATGAACAACATTTGTGAGAGCCTTTGAAGGGAAGACCAAAATTAACTTGTCATACACCACCAGTTGTTTATCAGTCAACTATAGTGAACCTAAAATCCTTGATCAAATGCTGCCTAGTGCAAAATAAAAATATTAATTTTATAATGTCAGTGCTTTCACAATTCAAATCATTACTTTTATTTATACTTCTTTGTTATGTATTTAAAATTAATACTATCATATGGCTTCAATAATCTTTAAAAGGTCGAATCACAAAGAGTAATTTAAAAACGGTCTAATTAATAACACACGCATTGAGAAATTAAGAAGCCTCACCCTCAAAAAAAAATAATAATAATAACAGGCCTCGTTGGCCTGGTGACTGACTACTACTCAAAGCGCCTCAAATTACCAATGATTTGGTTTGATCGTGTAAAAAAAAAAATAGTAAAACAAAATAAATTAAAAAGTTGAAGAGAAAGAATAAATAAATTAAAAAGTTGAAGAGGAGGAAGAAGACAACCACAAAGATAGCGCCTTAAGTTATAGCTAAGATGTTTAACAAATAAGTTCAAACTCATAAATTTAAACTCAAATAATATAGCATGTTAATGCTTTATATTATAATATATATGAGTTTTACATTGTGTTTACACTCATTCGCTAAACGCAAAAAACATAAACAGTGTCCAGCAAACTCAAAACCACTTCTCCCGTTATAATATATACCCACTCTCATATATGCGTTATATTATGTAGCTAGTCATTAGGATGTTGAACCTACATATATGCGTGTAGTGGATATGTGTGTCTAAGTCAGTAGCATTATTCATATAAAAAACAATAATTTACAGCACTACTAATTGCATATCGTCCACATATGTTGGGACAGGACCTGATGTTCTGATTCGGTGAAACGCATTCTTTCTTTCGGGGACAGACCCGGCAATCCGTATATGCTCACCTTCCATTATTTTTGTTCTTATAGAAGAGCTGTACTATGCTCAATTTTGACTGTATAATAGGTATATTAAAATTATAAATATGCAATACAAATATTATATATATATATATTGGGTCGGTTCGAGTTATGATATGTGTTTAAAAAATCCATCCCGAACCTACCAAATAAATTCTCAGTTTGGGTTGAGTTGGGTTGAACTACTCATAGGATTAGTTGGATTCAAATTTTCTTGGATAGGATTGGATGAATTAATTAGGTTCGTCAAGTTGTCGGGTTTTTTGTTCACCTTTTGTCTCTGCTTGTCCTGATTGTGGCGATAGATCTCTAAAGACGATGGCTTGAACCATGGAGAAGCCACCACCACGGAGTTGAAATCTCAATGAAAGGACCTCAGGTCGTACGAGATAATCGTGGGTTTTCTTTTCGATTGCCTTTGATCTAAGCTTGGTGAGATGAAGACAAGTGTGAAAGACAAGTTTGCAATGGCAAGCTTTGAAAAGGAGTTTTTATTTTTTGCAGAAGTAAGGCAGCGAGTTGGACTGAGGAGAATGAGGGTAATATGGACTTTACATGTTTTTATTGCTTTTGGTGGTGGCAGATCTTGCAAGAGTTTTCCTATCCACAACATATATCGATCCGATTACCAAATCGGTTGCATATTTGCTAAAAGTCAGTTTTTGTGGGTTCAAGGGTTTAAATGTGGGACCGCGTGTACCAAACACGCACTTAAAGGTGGTGTTTGGCATTTGTGGTTCTCACCACAATCTCAGTTATGAACAGTAAAAAGTTCTCACGTGTTACAGTAACAATAAAAAAAAATTGCTACAGTAAAAATTCTCACATACTACAGTAAAAGTAGTTCCCACCACTGGTTCTCACCACTTTTCCAAACACCCACAAAAATTGAAAGCATAATCAAACTACTCCTACATCTTAGCATGCTCAGCCTCCAATCTTTTTGTTTTAACAAAGAAAAATGTATCCCAAAAGAAGAGAAATGCACATGCTAATTTCGATTTAAATGACCTCAAGCCATAAGGAAATTTAATCTTGTGATAGATCAGTTCCACGAGTAAAGTCTAATGAAATGCATTGCGAGATCATGTCTAAAGCATGTTCCAACAAAGGGACACTAAGAGGGCACACAAACAATCAAGCAAAGCAAAAGGTTCTTTTAATAAAATATCCACAATTGGTGAAAGACCAAGTCAAGAAGATCTATATTTGTAAGGCTATCACCGATAGCACCATTGTCAAATTCTACAAGCTAATTTGTCAAAAATAAAATAAAATAAAATAAAACAAATCCAAGAGTAGAAAAACCATCTCTATTATTACTGCACAAGCACACAAACAACAACAAAAAAAAAGGGAAACTCCTACCCAACACGAAAGGCATTGTTGTTATTAAACTAAAAACGTAAAGAACTCAGTAATGCAGATAGGACCAGCGACAATAATACGACCAGCATACCTATAGAGGATAGATCGACAAGCAACCATGCAACTCTACACTGGGAAGCACCACCATGGCATCATTGAAAACCCAATACAACTCCACCATTGGGAATAATCTTGAAGATCCACATGATTCAACCAACATGACGCACCATCACAGCGTCGACGAAAAACCACATAACTCCACTAGCATACCTATAGAGGACAAATTGATGAGGATCCATGCAACTCCACCATTAGGAAGTACTACCGTAGCATCATAGAAAACCCATACCATTCCACCATCAAGAAGCACCACGAAGATCCACGTGAATCCACAAACATGAAGCACCATCACAGTCCTAATGAAGAACTACATGACTCTACTAGCGCCTAAGTGCCTATCCATACACAACCTGTAATGCTCAATAACATTTATTTATTTAAATCCAAAATTTATTTAGATTTAGTTAATGAATTCTCCTCGATAGATCGTATTGTAATAAAATTAGGATAAAATATAAATCATATATGGATAATGTTAATGCATATTTTATCTGTGAATTTTAGATAATTTGGGATATTGTTAATATACAAATTTTTATGAGTTTAAATTCTTAAAAAAATTATGAATAAGATCCTCAAAATAAAATTCATATCACAATTAATTATAATATTGTAGTATAAATTAATAGATAATAGAAGTGTTAATTAAAGTAGAAAAGCATGCCATAATCCAAAGCTATATTAAAATAGTTAATTACCAATTAGTTAAATTGGTAAAGAATTTTATGTCTACAACACTTTAGTTAATGGAACATAGTATAAAAAATACACAGAGGTAAAAAGGTATACAATACAGTGTAATTATACAGTTAAAGTAAAAACTTAAGTATATAGGATACTGTGTTGAGATTAGAAAAAGTAGATAAAAAGTAAGCTATTATAATTTATATCCTAAACTATTTAAGAACCTATTTTCTCAATTTTTTCACTAACGGTATAGAAAAAATACAATATAGTATAAAATTACACTGTGTAAAGTTTATAGGACCTACCATAAAATGCCACCCAAAAGGGTGGAATTTTGCCACAACATCCCTAGATGTGGCCGGATGTCACCCATGGCTTTGAGCCAAAAAAAAATTACCACAAAAGCTAAAAAATAATGACTATGCATGATGAGTCATCAAGATGCAATAAATTGACTAGAACATGATCTTATCCATGTAAAATTTGGAATAAAAAATTACTTCACTTCTCTATTTGGTTTGGTAGCACTCGAAGCTCCACCTTCCAATTTTCTTTGCCAAAAAACAACCCACAAATCCACTTCCTAATCAAGAGTAGAGATCAAGACCAAGTGCTATGTTCAAGACTAGGCAATTCTAGAAGGTAGAATCCTAGAATTTTCTCATATGTTACTAAGGTTTTCATTGGGTTTTGGAGGAAATCTTGATGAGGGTTTTCTTACCATAGTTTGTGTCTAGGAAGATTGATAAAAATCAAGCTTTATGATAGCTCTTCAACTGATAAATCCTTTGGTAAAAAGCTTAACCTTCTATTTTTAAGTTTGTTATTGGTTTGATTTTTTTTTTTTTTGGGTGTGTAATTGCTTAAAAATGGACTATGACATGTTTAAGGGATTCTATGACATGTTTATCTGGTGTATTTTTATGTATGTTTATGATTATGGAAGTTTTTGGACAAAAACTATGCAAATTGTGAAGTTAGATGATTTTCAAAAAAATAAAATTTTGACATATCTAAACATGATTTATGTTATGAGTAAGATTTGAAAACTTGTTCAAAATACTGAGACGTACAATTTTTATGGATAAGGTTTTGTAAAATTTTGAAATGACTAAATTGAAAATATTAGTATAAATTCAATAGAATTGAAAAATGATAGAAAACTCCACGAAGCATTTGGAATTTTAGAAAAGTTAAAGCATGAAAGTCATAGATCTCAATGAAATTTTTTGAGATCATGGACGGCTTGTCAAAATTCTATGCAGTTTTATGAGGTGTGAATTTTACGAATTTTTATCACAAAAATTTTCAATAAATGTTAAAAAGAAAAAAAAATTAAAGAAATTTGATTTAGAATGTTTAGAGAATTTTAATCTTTGCGAAAAAATTGAGGCCAAGAGTATATAATGATCGTTTTTCATTTCAGGGGCAAAACTATCAAAGTCTTCATAATTTAGGTTAACATTTTAAAATTTTGTAAAAATGAATTTTTACCACAAAAAAAGTCAACGTCTTGTTTTTCTTCACCCGTAGTTAATAAATAATATTTTGCAATAAATTAGCAAAAAAGGGCTCAAAAGGTTTTCTAAGACCCATCGAAGGTAAAAACGTTATTTTTAGCAAAAAGGGCCTAGATGGAACCCAAAACGTACTAAATAGAAAAAATGCCCCTTGGCGGGAATTTTTCATATCCATTAGCAACAAAAAGGCATTAGATAAGAGGAAACCAATCCCATAAAAACCGACTTATGATTAGATTAAGTATTTAAGTGCCTAAGTTTTATTATCAACAAACAGTCGGTAATAAACAAGTTAGCTAATAACGATAAATTGTCCAAGCAGGATATTTAGACAGACAGTGAGGGAATCGGGAACTTGATAAGTGCGAAGCAAATTCCAAATAAGTTCCGAACCCCACATCTAGCACAGATAAAAAGATTTTAGAAAAAAAAATGTAATTCATTTTATCTTATCTAATTGCATTTATAATGCATTTGTTTAAGTTATAAAGCATATGAATGGTATGCCACCATATAATATTGAAAAGAATTGGTAAGTAACTCATCAAATAAGATAAGAAAGTGTCGCACTAATTTTTCGATGTAAGGGGAGCTCTAAGTTATATCACGGTCTCGGTGTGTGATAACCCTTGTGAGCATTTGGTACGATTACGTGGGCCCTAGTTAAGTTAAGAATGTGAGAGGAATAATTAAAGTTCAAAGACAAGCATAAATGGTTCACGCATACAAATAGAATATATTTGTGGACTATGTTTAGACTTATTAAATAATAGCTTATCTAGTTATTTCATACTGTAAGAAATTCAGCCAAGAGGCCAGAATAAAATTACGGTTGAGCTGACAATCATAAATAAGCAAATGTGGAGGTAAAGGTAAATAAATTTGAAATATATAATTTAAAAGAAATATTAAGTACGAAGTCTAAACTCCTTTGAAAAATTTGTAACAAAGATGTATTAAAAATGAAAAATTTTACATATATATATGGTAAAAAAATGTTTTCTAATTTTCATAGCTAAGCAAGTAAGTATAGTAATACAAAACGACTCGAAAAACTTGGGTTGCTACACAACCTCTACCTCCATGTCACCGCACCAAGGGCGAAACTCCAAGGTTGCAAGAACGTGGGAGAACCAGTGCGCACAACACAGCTGCCTAAGAACCTTCCCTCTCATCCGTCGCCTCCACCCATGAAGCCAACGCCACCACCACCATGCAATAGAGAGGAGGGAAGAGTCGACCACTTATCTACTATTACCATAACTAATTTCAACCCTTTGAAACAAGAAGAATAAAGCTTTTTCTTTTTTAAACTTTTAGTTTTTTTATTAAAAAAAAAAAAGGTTCAAGCCGGCTAACCGGGGCTGAAAGCCGAGTTTAAACGCAAGTTTACGCGCAGGCGCAGCTTTTCACACGGAAAGAGAGAGAAACAAAACAAAACCAAAACGAAAAAAATAATAATAGTAATTTTTTTTTCCCCGATCGGACCAAGGAGAGGCCAGCCAGAGGCCGACAGTTAGACGGAGACTTGAGACCGCGCAAGATTGAGAAAGAGAGAGGGCGAAATCTCCTCGATTCCTTGCCCTCCTCTCCTTCTCCGATCTATCTTTCTTTGTCTATCCAACATCATTATTTTCTCAGAAAACGCAAAAATAACAATATTTTTTTTTTTTGGTTTTCAATTTACATGACTTTCGTATTCTCTCTCCTCTCGATCTCTACCCTTTTGAATGCGACGGTCGAATGCCCGTAAACGGGTCGTTCGTCCAAAACCTCCCACTACCACACCACCCGTTATGGATCCGATAAAGCTCCCCGTCCGATCCTCCTCCCGATCCAACCTCTTCTCCCGGTCCCACCACCCCAAGCACCACGCCGGCGCCGGCGCCGGCGCCGGCGCCAGCTCCAGCATCTTCTTTGTTCTTGTCTCGCTCTCCATTGCGCTTGCCTTCCTCCTCCTCTGCTATTTTTTGGTCCACGTCAGGGGAGGCGGCCTGGGAAGGAGGAGGTACGGGATCGTCATCGACGGCGGGAGCACCGGCTCGCGGATCCACGTGTTCAGGTATGAGGTTGTTGCTTCTTCGGCGGCGGGGTTGGGGGATCGGACAGCGGCGTTCGATTTCGGGAGCGAGGGGTTGGCGTCGTTTAGGGTTAATCCAGGGCTTTCGGCGTATTCCGAGGATCCGGAGGCGGCGGGCGATTCGTTGACGAAGTTGCTCGAGTTCGCGAAGGGGAGGGTTCCGAGGGAGCTTTGGAGGGAGACGGAGGTTCGGCTGATGGCCACGGCGGGGCTTCGGTTGCTGGATTCGAAGGTTCGGAAACGGATTCTGGATTCCTGTAGGAAGAAGCTTAGGGATTCTGGGTTCAAGTTTCGGAACGAGTGGGCTTCCGTGATTACCGGTATGGCTTTTCTTTCCTTTAGATGTGATAGAAATGGGAATGAGAATGTGTAATGCACAACGAGTTGTTTACCCAATGTTGGTTTGTTTAGTGTTTAGAAATTGTGGAAAGACAAGGAGAAGACAATGTGATTTATGTTTTTTTCTTGAATTGTGTATGTTTGGTGATTTGTTTGAGGGGAAATGTAGGTCAGTTTTCAGTTTGTTAGTTTTAAGTATTAGATTTCTGGTAGAGTGGAACGCATGGGATCGTTTGGTATTGTTTTTAAAATAAGTAAAAATATTTTTGTTTTAAAAAATAAAAATTTTTTAGAAATTATGCTGAGAGTATTTTTAAAATTTTTGTCATAAAATATGTACGAAAATATTTTTAAAAATTTTGAGAACGAAACCAAACAGGGCCCGGGGATAAAGATTCTTGTAATCTCTTAGGTTGAGAATCTCATTGAAAACCCTGCAAAAATGTGCATAGTTGGGTTTATCAATTTAGTCAGTTGACAGTGTAACCACGCCAAATCTACACATTTAGCAGGTTGTTGGATATTGTAAAAATGCGTTATTTATGTCATGTCTAGTATTTGTGGTTCATGTTGGCATATAAAAAACTCAGCAATAAAGAAGTAAACCTGTTTATCCTGCCATCTTTATGTTCATTTTTGAGTTTCCGAGCATCCTTCAAGAGGCTTAATTTTGATTTCTAGTTTTGTCTTAGGCTCTGATGAAGGGATGTATGCTTGGGTTGTCGCAAACTATGCCCTTGGTTCTCTTGGAGCTGAACCTCTTCGGACAACTGGAATTATTGAACTCGGTGGAGCTTCTGCTCAGGTTTAGTTCTACTTTCTTTCTTTAACCAATCTCCTCGAACGGTGGAATTCTATTTTTACAATATCATAATTCATCCTTCAAGTTGTATTTCCAATCCTCTTCTGCATGATTGCAAGTTAATACAAGGTGAAATTTCAAAGCATGGCTTTAGAATAGGTTACGCTTTATAAATCGAGTTCAATACACGCCCTTACTTCTTCTGTCCAAAGCTGAATTCTATAAAGGTTTCTTAGATTGTATAGCATGGAAGCAGTTGTTACTGGATGCTAATATTAGGAATGTTTGGTGTGTTCTTATTTCAGGTGACTTTTGTTTCTAATGAACCAATGCCTTCAGAGTATTCCCAAGTTGTTACATTTAAGAATATCACCTACAATCTCTACAGCCATAGCTTTCTTCAGTTTGGTCTGGTAATTGCTAATTTTTTTCTAATTGTGTATGCATATCTGTCCTATCACATGCTTATCTAAACAGAATGAGTAAAATGTCTAGGTTTAGATGTGAATAAGAACTACTGCATTTACACTTGGATAGACACAGTATTTTATTTTATTTTTTATAATGTATGTAACTGCCAAACGTTTAAATCTTTTGGGTTTTTTGCTCGTTGATTCTAGATCAAGAAGCATGATTGTTCTGCTTTCAGTTTTCTTGAACAAATTTATTTGACGATTTGGTTACCCATTTTAATGTTGCCAACTTACTTCCAAGATTTTTGTAGGATAGAAGTCATTGAGGCGCTATGATATGGTTTAGATATTCTAACTAGTTTGATTTTGCACTTTGCAGAATGTTGCTTATGACTCATTGAGAGAAGCACTTACTTCGGGAGAGTTTAATTTGGGTAAAGAACAATGCTTTTCCTTTTCAAAACACTGTGGACCTATGCTTAATTACAATAATACTATTACAGCTTGCAGAGTTTAATATGTTTTTTTCTAGAATTCTTATATCTTCCCCATTAATGCAGGTGCTAAATCTCTTCAGGAGGAAAAGTCAGTGGATCCTTGTACTCCTAAAGGATATTCACACGATGCAGACTTGTGGAAACTCTCTCCAGGTTTGCACAACGATAAGAGTAGATTATCAACTCTTCAGTCTAAAGGAAACTTCTCAGAATGCAGATCTGCTGCGTTAATGATGTTGCAAAAAGGAAAAGGTGAGAACTGCTCTCTAGTATATTGTTTCATTTACAATCAACAAACCTTTTGTTTACTTTTTTTAATATGTATTTATTTGAGATGCAGAGAAATGCTCCTATCAGCACTGCTATATAGGATCAACTTTCCTACCAAAGCTTCGGGGGAAATTTTTGGCAACAGAAAATTTCTTCCACACATCCAAGGTTTGTGCTCGTATACTGCTTCATTGCTTTGTCTCGCAGGCTTTCCTACTTTTCATGCTTTTAAATGCTCTTAACTGTGAATCTACTTGTGAGAAGAAAAACTAGTTCCTTCCCAAGACCACCGTTGCTTTCATTTCTTATGCCTTATTTATTTGTTTGTTTGTTTGTTTGTTACTTGATCAGTTTTTTGGTTTGGGCCAAAAGTCATTTCTTTCTGACCTGATTATGGCTGGACAACAATTTTGCGGAGAAGATTGGACAAAGTTGAAGAAGAGATACAACTTTCTTCACGAGGAAGATTTGAGGCACTACTGCTTCTCTTCTGCTTATATCGTGGCCCTGCTTCATGACAGTCTTGGAATTGCTTTGGACGAAGAAAGGTATACTTGTTCAACTCACATCTAGAGATCTAAAAATCTCTTTCGTTCTTTGGATCAGACTGGCTTTAGTCCAATTCCCCAATACTGTTATTTCCACGTAGCATGCCCAGAAATGTATTACACTTGACTGCTTGTTCTGAAGCCTAATAATTATTACAGTGCACAGCCCTCGATATCATATTACTGAAGATTGGAGAATGTACCCATGCCTTTCAGTTATTCCTCATCCCTCTGTGTGCGTTCTACATTATGCATGTATTATTTTAAATGTTTCCCGTGTTTTTTGCTCCATGCCCTTGCCTTACATGGGCGTTAGCTTTCATGTTTCATGATGTATATTGTATTTATGAAGTCTACCGTTTGTAATTGCTCTTGATCAGGATTACGGTTGCTAATCAGGTGGAAGATGTTCCACTCGATTGGGCTTTGGGAGCTTTCATCTTGCAAACCACATCTAACGTGGATGCTGAACACCCTAACTGGATTGCTACTGTTTTCAGTGAGGACTCGTCCACACTCATCTCACTAATTGTTATCTTTGCAATATTGATGTTTACAGCATGGTCTGTACTAAAGTGGAGGAAGCCACAGTTGAAGACAATTTATGATCTTGAGAAAGGACGGTATATAGTCACTCGTGTCGGTAGATATCGATAGATTCTTTTGATAGGTGATTTCATGACATGTTTTTCCAATGAGGATGGAACATTGGTCTTATTATTGACACTTCGTCAACGCCACCGCCTAAGCATGCTCAGGTTAGCATCTGGTACAAATGATGTCTGTATTTTTGGGTTTCAGATCTGGACGTAGGGCAACTTGTGGAAGAACTAGAATTGAAGATTGGAATACCATTTTGTATTAGGTGGGAACGTAGATCTCACTTTTGTGAAACGATCTAGTATCTCAGGTGCCTGAATTACAAGACCATGATAGATAAAGTGTGAGGGAGGTTTGTTTTGGGAAGCTACACTAGGGGATGTTGGACGGTGTGCCATTTTGTATGATAGTATATGATTGGATATGCTTTTTTTCACAACTAAGATATTGATAAGGAAGAGAAGCTTAAGGTCAAATATTGATTCCAACCGTCGGTCATAGCGACTGGCTTATCCTTTGTTGCAGTAAGAGTTATTTTTCTTTTATCTTTGCCTGAATGGATTATCCAATACTCTGTCATCAATTTCCAATTATTCATTTTATGGAGGTCATTTCTGATGTAAGGTATTGTGGATGTTTTGACCATTTAGACATAGAGGGTGTTCGGCATAGGGTAGTCTATATTATTGTTTATTGTTTAGTGTAAAATTTTTACATGTTACACTAAAAAAAGTTGTTAGTATAAAACTTTTACATGTTATAATTAAAAAGTTTTAACCAGTAATTCTCATCATTGTACTAATAGAAACTTTATTGCTTGCTACTCAAGAGTCAGGACCCTAGAAAGAAGGCTTCCGCTTGAGCTAACGCTAATGGACAATCCAAAGTTTTCCACTTTAGAAAGCGTCCTTGTGGTGGTTTGAAAATTTGTGATAAATATCAGATTTCTTAGAACTTTTGTAACAAATGTCGGTCCTTTTCAATTAGTTAGTAAAGAGAATTAATCAGTATTTTACAAGTCTAAAAAGCCAAAAAAAGTACTCTAAATACAATTTTGATTTTTTTTCCCCTTCATTCATCGTCTTCCTGTTCTCCCCTCTCTCTCTCCTTTGTTTTTCTCTCCCCTCCGTCTCTTTCCTCTGCTCTAGTTTTCTGTTCTACTTCCTCGTCCGTACCATCGCATGCCAAGTACACGACGAAGATGGAGTTGCGTGCCTGGCTCTAACGGAAATTGGCCACCACGAAGCCCTACTTTTCATGCAATATTTCATCATCCCATTCCTTTGTCAAACTTGCCTCCATTACAAGAGGGAAAGCGACCTGGCATCACCCTTCATCGTGATGATGAATCCAAAATCTCCACTGCTGCAAAGCTTCAACAATCGTCACTCTTGTACAATCTTCGCCTATCGGTAGAGGCGGTGCCAGAGGAAGGACATCGTTAGGGTAGCGTCAGCTACTCGTCCATCTCACTGCTCCATTGTGAAGACCTCGAGAAAGGAAAAAAAAAAAAAAAAGAGAAGAGAGGAGAGGAGAGGGACATGGAAGAGAAAGATAGAGGGGGAAGAGGCGAGAAGGAAAAAAAATCTGATATGTTTTAATTTGCTATTCATTAAACCTATTTCAGATATCTAAAATTAATTTTCATTAGTCCTCTCAAAATTGATATTTCCCTTATTGTCTCTAATGGTTTTTATCTACATTAAAAGAGAGAATTCTTTCATACTCCACATGTAGAATATTCTTTCACACCGTGATCTTTACAGAAAAAATACCTAGGAACACTATTAATGTTAAACGCCACAACTACTAGAAATTAAGTTCTATTTATGAGTATCTTGTTGTGTGGCCTACCTTCTGATCAGTATATGATGTTTAGCATTACTAGTGTCTTACAGCATTGTTTGTCTTTACAATTCCTTGTCAATTTCTCAATACTTGTTTTTTTGTTTATATGATTTTATTAGATCTAATATTCAGAAATGTGCAATACTCGTTTTTTTTGTTTATATGATTTTATCACATCTGATATTCAGAAATATGCATTACAGTGGGATACTCAAATAGATGAGGCTGACAGCCTTTTCCTGGCGTATTGCCTTGCTTCGAAGAGTTGTAAAACTTGTGGAAGTTGCCCAATTAAGACCGGAGCTCCCTTCTGCCGTATACGACAAATGTTTGACAAAAACAGAAAGAGGCTTGGGTGGAGCCAGGTCAAGCCTCAGGTGCGGTACAGTGTGGATAGGAACTTGGAATTTGTTTGTTTGTTTTGTTTTTTGTTTTTTTTAACGAGAAGAGTGAGGGAAGAGAAGGAGAAGAAGAAGAAAAAAGAAGAGATGATAGGAGGGGAATGGTCCATATCATGATTATAAATGCAGACGGCTGGTCCATGTGCCCATGGTCTGCCTCTAGAAAGGTAGAATATAAAGTTTTAATTGTTCAACAAAACAATACCAATATATATATGTAACAAATAAAAGGAAGCCGAAATCATTGAATCAAGCCTAGGAAAGTTGTGAGGAAATGACCATGTTTTGACCAGGAAGTGAGGAGTACTAGTACTCTATTGGTGAAGCCAACGTGGTGTAACATAAATACATCAATTTTATGTATATATAAATATATATGTATGTATGTATCAACCAATCGCTATATACGCGTAGTTAGATTTTTATATGTATATCTATTAACTCTTGTAAATTTCGTAAAGATCATGGAAATTCTTATAATTTTATATGTTTTGATACTCCTAGTGTATTAAGCCTTCTCAGTTTTCACTAACATTTTTCGTTGTTAAAGTGTAAATTTATCATATATTATAATAGTTTTAACTAAAATTAATTCAAACCAACTAATGATCCCAATGTCCTGTTCATTTTTTTCTCCTAAGTTTCTTCCTCTTTGTATTCGACTTCTCTTTGAGGTCAAGATTGGCAATTACCTCAATTTTTTTATTTTTTTATTTTGGCTGAAGCGTCAAGGGCAATGATATCTTTTGGTTATATAGCTTGAGAACTCAGAAATGTAATGAGCTACGCGTCTATACAGTTGTAATGAAAGAGGCTGCTCTTTTGCCCCTGGTAGTAATAAAAAGAAGATCGCTTTCATTCATTACTTGTGTGGAGTTTTTAGAAGGCAATCCAATTTTGTCTTCAAATTAGTGGGTTTTTCACTTAGCAAAATAGACCTCTATTCCAACTCTGTTTGCCAAAATTTGAATAGAAATGCTATCTACGAGTAATGTTTCATTTTCCTTTCCTTTTCTACTCTTTTTTTTTCTTTCTCTGGAAAGTGTAAATATTTTTAATACGATGTAGAAAATGACGCCATACAGAAATTCAATGAAACCACACAAGAAAACATAGCACAGTCCAGAAAACTTGAGAGCCATGCTTTCATAATTGTGAGAGAGTCCCTAATATTAAGGGTGGCAACTATAGAGCTGGATGGGTTTTGGTCGGTTCGGGATTGGTCAATCTTATTTATTGCCACCTCTAATTATTCTCACTGCTCATTTACAGTATTTGAATTATCCTACAAGAAAAAAAATGATTATCCATATATTTAATTAGGATTACTAACGAAATTTGACTGTAGTTGCAAAGTATAGGACAGGGATACCAATGCCCATCCTTTTAGGGTTACAAAAAGTGAAACACCTGTCTACTTGGCCTCTTTGTTTGAATAAATTCACAATTATATGGCATGTTTGACACACCGTATTATATTATATTGTATTACATTGTATTATATTATATTATATACAGAAAATACAATATAGTACAATATAATACAATACAATATGATGTACCAAACAAGCTCTTAATACGCAATTAAATAGGTATAATAGGAAAATGCCATTTGAGTAGTCTCAAGTGGTTAGGTGTGTTGTATCTTGGTGGGTGCTTATCTAAAAAACTTTAAAACAAGAAAGCATAATGAAAAAAATCAGTACTTTTAGAGGGGAGAGAGAGAGAGAACAGTAGTACAATATATATTAAGAGAATAGAGAATTATTATTAATCTTCTTTAAACTAGAAACTGTTATCATTATATCAAAGCATCCAGTACAATAACAAACTTTATAGGCAAAGGAGATTTCTACAAACATAAAAAATCAAAGAGAGTTGTTTTTAGTTTTCTAAATACATATGACATGTGTGGTTCGTAATTCTTAATAGAAAATTTAAACAAAAAGTTCAAATTTTTGGGGAAAAAAACATTATAGCAAAAAGAATTATCTTAACCTTTGAAAAACGTAATAATAATCTAAATACGTCTAACAAATAAGCCAAACTTATTACAATTAAAACTATTAGTATTAGCTTGAGCTTGGCTAATAGGATGGTCAGTCTTAAAACATGGTAAATTTATGCACAATTTTGTCTGTCTTAACTAAGGAACAGAAAAATATATATTATATAATTACTTTCGATAATTACTATAACTTGTTTTGATTGAAAAATTTAGAGAAATCCTCTTGGTTAGGATCATATATATAGGATTTTTTTTCTATTTTATCTCTATATATATTAACTTAAGAGCTATATAATTTTATAAAAATAGACACAAAACTAAAGAGGTAACATAAGTAAGGTACACTTTATTTTCTTTTTTTTTAAAACTCCCTAAATATATATATATATATATATATATATATATTAAAAATGGTATTTGGCACCGTTACTCTTTGAACTTGTCGCACTTTTTCAATTTGCCTCTTGAACTTTTAATTTTGATAAGTTGTTCCTTGAACTTACAAATTTTTAACAAATCACCTCCATTAATAGTGATTTTAGTATGTTGACTGAAATTGACATTTAATTTACACATAAATAGTTGATTATTGACTTGAATGATCATTTTTATATATTTTGATCCAAATTTATTATGGTTAAGATTTTTAATTAAGTTTTCAACAAAATAGAAAATTTTGAGTTAACTTTGGTTTGAATATAAATTTGGGTTAACATTTATATGAAAAACCTTTTTATACTCTGAATTAACGACCTATGTGAAAATCACATATTAATTTTAGTCAAAAAATAGAAAATTGCTATCAAGTGGGGGTGAATTGTTAAAGATTTGTAAGTTCAAAGACAATTTGCTAAAATTAAAGTTCAGGGAGGCAAATTGTAAATGTGCAACAAGTTCGAGAGGCAACAATATCAAATACTCTTAAAAAAGGTAAGTGCAGAGTATTTTTATGTCATTTTGAGTTGTAAATGACAAAGCAAGAAAAAAATAATTTAAATTTAACCTAAAAAATATAGTTAATTATGTAGGTATTCTTAATAACAAATTGTAATATTTACATTAGTTTATAAAATGACTCCTTTTACTTTAAGTAAATTGCGTTGTTACACTCTAAACTATTCACTGTTTGGATAACGACCTTAAACTTGCAATTTTGACATAATGCGCCTTAAATTTTGAAATCATTTGCAATTAAAGTCAAAAAGTTATTTTTAGTTTTTGTTAAGTATTTCATTTTATACATTGAGCTTCATTTTTTTTTTTTTGTTAAATAATGAGCTTTATCTTTAAGAAAACTAATATGCAAATTTCGTGACTAAGATTATCCACAATTTTTAACATTTGTTCGTTATTGGACCTCAATTATCAATGATTTCAAAATTCAATATATATTTTTCCAAGATCGAGAGTTCTGGGTATATTATGCTTAAAAAAAAAGTTTAAAATGCAACATGTTGATGGTGAAAATTTGTCAATAATTTACCTCACAAAACACCCGCAATGCCTGTGCGAACATATGAAAAATAAAAGTAAATATAATGCTTAAGAACTAAAACACATGAAGTTATAGTGGCTTACTCTAAAGAGCTATGTCTACTCTAAAAGAATTTTACTATAATATCGTTAATTTGAGGCTGATTCCTTTTACAGAGGTCGGGAGCCCTATTTATAGGTACAATTTTTTGTGTAAAACATAATAAAAAATAATTTAAAATTCACCACTGTTCTATCTTCTACCCTCCCAACCCATGCATTATATGACCCATTTCCTGATACCATGTTGGCTTTTGCTCGCTAAGTGACGTAAGTCTACATTCTCAAATTCAACATATCTAGATATCTCATTATCTGGACCTTTTATCGTCTTGTGAAAGTGCGACTGAAATATCGAGATATCTTTTTAGACTTGAACTTTTATTGGGCCTTAACTAGGTATCAATTGCGAGTTTAAGGCCGTCAAGATTATCCACGACACAACAATACAATCTACTCTTATACTTTTGGTTCACCATCTCGTAACATGGACGGATTGACAATATGTTTAAAGCAAAAACATTTTTTTAGCGTATGTGTGTGTATGTGTTTTTTTTTTTTTTTTTTTTTTTGAGAAGAAAAGGGATGAAGACAATTTTTAAATAGAAAATGTGTGGGCGCTTGAAAGAAACTTGATATAGGTGAACAACTGAACTTCACTTGAATAGTGGCAACCTTAATCTGTACCCAACCAAATTTACACCTAACTGCCACAATTTTTCTTTTTTTTTGAGAAAATTTCACGTTTTTCTTTTTTTTTTTTTTTGCGAAGACAAGTTAGGAATTAGTGGGGCGGGTCTCAGGGGCCTAATCTCGACAAGAAAGGCGACCCTTACGCTTACGAAATGACCAAATTGCCCTCAATGCGCTCGGGAACGTCAAAGCCCCCGGTGGACGTTCGACGAAGCCGAGGCTTAGGCTTACGAAATGACCAAATTGCCCTCTAATACGTTGAGGAACGTCAAAGCCCCCCGTAGACGTTCGACGAAGCCGAAGGCAGAAAGAAAAAGCGCTCGATAAATAGCGCAAACAAACCCATTTATCTTCTGTCTAATATTATCATCCTAAGAAAAGAAAGAAAATTAAAAAAAAAAGCACACAATTTTCTCTCTCTCTCTCTCTCTTTGTCTCTCTATATTTTCGTACTCCGATTTGTTCGCCGAGTCATTCACGCGCTTTCGTCGCCGATTTCCAGGTAAAGTAGAAATTAAGGGAAAAAAGAGAAAAAATTTTCCCGTCAAAAATTTCTCTCGTTTTTTTCCTGTTCTCGGAAACCCTCTCGATCCGCTGCTCTCTCCGGCGTGATCCTGGGTTTCGAGGGCTCAATTTTGACTATACTTTTGACCTTTTAGGGTTTTTCTTTTCTCTCGATTAATCGAAGTTTCTGAATGTTCAATGCTGTAGATTAGGGGCCTTTTTCTTCTTCGTCTTTTCGCGGGTGTTTGTGAGAAGCGATGAGCGACCACCTGGTGGTGTTTGTTGACCGTCTGATCCGGCCGGTGGCGGTGCAATCGTCGGCCGAATCGTCCGGGGTTGCTGGTTCCGAGCCGGTCGGTGGCGGCGCTGATGGCGGCTCTGGCCCATCCTCTTCGATGACGGATGAGAAGAAGGGTTTGGAGCGAGAGGAGGAGGATTTGGGGGAGGAGGAACCTCTGATTCAGATGGCGGAGTGTCGCATTTGCCAGGAGGAGGACAGCCTCAAGGACTTGGAGATTCCTTGCGCTTGTAGTGGTAGCCTCAAGGTCATATATATATATATATATATATTTTTTTTTTTTTTTTACTTTTTTTTAATTTGGATTATTATTATTATTATTTTGGTTATATGCTAAATTGCATGATTTGAACCTTTTCATCTTTGAAGTGTTATTGTGTATTTGATTTCTCCACGATTGGCGTATTGTGGTTTGCAAAGGTTTCATTTTTTCCCTCTTTTTGCCTTGTTTTGTTTGCGTTTCTGTGTGTGTGGTGACAATGCACTCTGGATTGCGTGATGTATTTGATGAACTCAATTGGTTTGAAATGGTATGGATTTTAATGACGTTGACACGGAATATGAGTTGTTATAGGTGAAAACTGAAATGCGTGTTTTTCTTCTTGAAGTAGTTGAAAAATAAGGTAGGAGATTATGGATGCTTGCTTGGATATAATTATAAACTGTAAGAACAGGAGAGCAAAAGCATATCGATTTTGCTTTTTTCTTGGCCTGGTCAAATCTGTGGTACAGACTTGCTTGATAGATTGAAATGCTGTATTTAACAAGATCTTTAATTTTCTATATTTGGAGATGAGTAGAGGTTTACGTAATATCACTTGCTAGATAACCACTTGCTTAAGCCTTAACGTATTGCACAAGTTTTATCTCTCTTTTTGTTTTGTTTTCTTGTGCTGTATTGCTTTTGAGCTTGGATATCATCCGTTCCACCTCAATTTTGATACTGTTCTCTTAAATAAAAGAACAACCATGTTCATTCGTTTCTATTTTCTTCGTTTTTCCGTTCTTATCTCCATTTGTTAGTTTGGTTTTTGATGGAAGTAAAACATACTTTGTTCAGTATGCTCATAGGAAATGTGTTCAGCACTGGTGCAATGAGAAAGGAGATACAATTTGTGAGATTTGTCATCAGGTAAGCTAATAATTTGTTTTCCTTAACTCTTTTAAACTATAGGTTGTTTCATTGATTGTGTCTTCTAATGGTTATTGGCATTGATGGACACAGCCTTACCAGCCCGGTTATACTGCACCTCCTCCACCGCCTCCTGATGAAACTGCTATTGATATTGGGTATGCACAATACGATGTTTTCTTATATTTAATAGTTGTCTCGTGCTTGAGAGATAGTGTTTAATGATGTTCATATCATGCATATTTCTTTCAGTGGAGGTTGGACAATATCTGGCACTCCTTTGGAGTTGGATCCTCGTCTCTTGGCAATTGCCGAGGCAGAGCGTCACTTTTTGGAAGCCGAGTATGACGATTATGCTGCTTCTAGTGCCAGTGGAGCTGCATATTGCCGTTCAGTTGCTCTTATTGTAAGTCCGTATATTTATAATATCCTGTTGAGGATTTGAATTCATTAAGTTCTTTATATCACATCCCTCATGGAAACAGGTTTGATTTTTAAGTTGACTTAATCTTTTGGCAGTTAATGGCCCTTCTTCTCTTGCGGCATGCATTGGGCATTAGAGACGCCGATTCTGATACCGATGATGAAACATCTGCTTTTTTCTCTGTGAGTAGAACTGCGCTTGCCTTCTTGTTATGAAGTAACCTGTCCAATGCCGAACTAATCACGTTCAGTAATTTCGTGTTTCATTTTTCACTAATAAAGTCAGTCGATGCTTTGCAGCTTTTCGTGCTCCGCGCTGCGGGATTTCTTCTTCCCTGCTACATTATGGCTTGGGCCATTAGTATGTTACAGCGTCGAAGGCAAAGACAGGTAAATAGCATTGCCTTCTTCCTTCCTCTCCATTTGGGTCTTTATTTATGTAGCTTTGGGCTTGCATAACCTCGTATTTATTATTTATGCAACTTGTTTTGAACTTTTTCTTGGTTGATATTCTGGAACAATTTGTTTAAACAGGAGGCTGCGGCATTGGCTGCGACACAAGTAGCTTTCGTCCTGCAATCTGGGCAGCACAGGGGCCTGCAATTCGCAATAGCATCAGGACGGCCAGCACCATCAGGACCCACGGTGGCCTCACCACCCCAACCCCAAGAGGCTGTTTAATGTTGCTGCACTTGGACAGCAAGAAACTCCTGGGATTGAATGCGGGGGCGTTTGGGAGGGTGATTCAGCGGAATGTGGTGAAAAATAAATGGAAAACCTTTCCTTCATTTAAATGTATGAATAGATTTTTATAAGAAGAGAAATTGTTGACATGTGTGCAATTCTAATTTTCATCAACAAAATGGCCGCGACTGCCCCTTGTTGCTTGCGTTTTTTATTTGGTGTCTCTCTCTGGTTTCTGTGTATATATAACGAATTCAGTCATAGAAAACAAATTAAATTAATATAAGCTCAAACCCAGTTGGTTGTTATTTGGAATCTATCGTCTGTCTCTGTCATGTTCAGTATAAACATCTGTCTCTAGCTGTATTTCATTGTTTTTTTAGTCATCTTTATAGTTTTCTTTTTCCCTCTTTTAACGAATTTATTCAATTATCCACCTTAGCTGTCGATTATTGGAAAAATATGTTGAATACTTGCAAATCAAATACAAAAATAAAATAAAAAATAAAACAAGTGTTGAAATACATGCTTTCATTAGGCTTCCAGCTGAGTTATGTGGCTTTTCACCGGTTCAAACTGTCCCAGTTTATTAGGAGTTTATTGGGGGATCTCCTGGGTACAAAGAGGACGGCCTACTAAAACAAAATTTCCTTAACTGTAAAAAAGTAAAGGGAAATTTTACAATGACACCTTCCAAAAGTTCTAGACTTCTTTTTATCGATTCCATCTGGATTTAAGTAAAAACATACAAGCCTGTCTTGAGTTTAATGAGCTAATGCAGACTAGATTTATTATAAACTTAAAAATGAAAATTCTAAAAAAAAAAAAAAAAGAGGGCCAATCTCGCCTTTTCTCCGTCGTCGTCGTACTTGAGAGGGGGTTATCGACGGTCTTACATCACGACGGCTCTCCGTGGCAGCAGATGTTTAGATTACGTCCACCACGGTGGATCGCGAGGGGCGTAATTTCATCGTGACCTCGTGACAATCTCCGTCACGACCCATGGGTCCATCGCGACCTTGTTGCCAAGGCTAGGGCCACTGTGTCGCATAGGTCCGTCCCAATTACAGGAATCGCAAAGGTCAATTACAACCTTGTCTCTGCTCGCAACCATTGTGGGTTATGATAGAAGTTGTACCACTATGGGTCCTGACGGCATGTGATAGTTTGACGACGGGGTCCACAAGGAGGTCATGATTCCGTCGTGACCAATCATGATGGAGGTCGCGACACGGCTGAGATCGCGGAGCTTCACAACTGAGATCGCGATGCCGTCTGTTGCCAGAAAAAATGGGTTGTTGGAGTTTTTTTTTTTTTTTTTAAAGTAATTTTCATTTATTTTGCGTAATTATTTTATTAAAGAGGAGATGCAACTTTTCTATTTTGTATTAGATGGAACGTTATGCTTTACACCATTTGATTTGATATAAAGGCTGTGGAGTCTTTATCAATGAGAAAAACAATAACGGCCCCATGGACCGAATTTTTGAGACTTCTCCTTTCCATTATTTTTCTTGGTTGAATAAAATCTTGGACAGCTGCTGATTTTTATTTTTTATTTTATTTTTTGGAGGTTAGACAGCTGTTGACTAAAGCATAAACAATGCCACAACTTCTAACCAAAAAATTCAAAAAGAAAAAATTATGAGGCGAAGTTGGTTGGAAATAGCAATGGCCAATAGATTTCCTCCGTCAATTACACGTCACATAGGATGTTTGCAAACAATAAGAACACGTTTATTTCCAATCGTTGTTTGTGCTGGGAACTATGTGACGACAACATGATGGCGATTTGGACAAAGCAACAAATGTACAAGGCCCAATAGGGCCCATATTGAACCCTGGGCCATCTCTCTGGACTTCAGGTGAGTCACGAAGACTGTTATCGAACAAAAGCAACCCAAATGGAACGGTGTACGTGTAATATATTTCTGGGGAGAAGGAGAGAATTAGGTGATCGCTATTTAAGAATAAAAATAAGGAGACTAAAATAACAGTGATTAGTAAATAGTTTATTTAAATGAAAACAAAATTTTTATATAGAATGACGAAAAGAAGAACACCAAGCAGTAGATAGAGAACAAAAAACAAAAGCAAAAAGAAAAAGAAGAAAAAAAATAAAAAGATAAAATTAAAAATTTAAGTGTTTAAAACTAAACTCGTGATTCTATAAATATTATATATTTAAATATTTTTAAAAGTATACTATTTATTTATATTAAAAATTAAAACTTACTATTTTAAACCATTTATATTTTCTTGTAAAGCATACCATCTATTTTGTGTCCCACCAATATATGCCAAGAGATTCCGAGTGTATGCCACATTATACACTTGAATTGAACAAGACTCGGTTTTAGTCGTATCAACATATATCAAGAGATTTAAGGGCGTACTTTTTATTTAGAAAAGCTCTTACCGAACCTTGGTCACACACTCTCCCACACTTGTCTAACTACTTGAGCTAACCCCAAATAACAAGTGTGTATTACATTATACTTTGAACCGATTGTTACTCAATTTAAAATTAAAAAAAAAAAAAAACTTAAATATCCTCGACGCAGAAAAGTAAAACACAAAATAAATAAAAATTAAAAAGTCAAAAAAATTCAAAAATAAATAAATGAAAAATATCTCGTCGCACACCGTTGACATAATTTTCTTGATATATTTATCTTTTTTCTTATTTTAATTGAAGTTTTCTAATTTTTTCATTAAGGGCATATTTGTTATTAAAGGAGAATTTTTATAAATATTATCTTTTTTATAAATGCCACATATGTATATTTGTGGCACAATTTAATATGTAATATAAATGATAGTATAGCATAAATTTTTTCAAATATAGCATAAATAAACACAATTCATAACATGTAATTTTCTTGTTATTAAATTAGTCAGAAATGAACAGTGACTATTAGATTATATTAATTTTTTATACACTTTAAATATTTTGGTACATATTTAACAAAGTCCAAAATAAATGATTGTGAAAAAAAAAAGATACATTTATATAAAATTTTCTTTTTTGGACAATAAAAGAAAATTAAAAATGTATTCTCTAATTCACTTCTTTAGCTTTGTGCCATCTCATAGAATTTTGTTTGTATTAAATTACTATATACAAAAAGAAAGTGATGGCAGAACAAGAGTTTTATGCTTCTCTAGATCTATATATGCTGACATAGCATTAAAAAGAAAAACACTAACGTAAGTATGTCGTTTATAATAGATCTTTACACATCAAACATACCATTTTTCATGCAGAAATTCTGCAAGAAGCAGATTGAGACAAAGGGAGGGTCCCCCTACGGGATATACCATAGAGCCTCGGAGCAATTTTTATTTAAAAATGGCGGTCTTCGTAAAAGTGGTGTCCTCTAAAACTAATTTAGCAAATAATTGTAGTTACTTTCTAACTTAAATAAGCCAAAGAATGCTCAGATCTCAATTTGGAGAAGAAAATTGCTTGAAATTATTATGTTTTCTTCTACCATATACTTCGAGTACTATTATGTTTTTGTGCTAACATAATAACATTGTTGTAACTTGTCATATATAGATGTTTTTATAAAAATTATAAAAGAGTTAATCCATGTTTAGGGGGGTGGGGAGGACACAGGACAGGGTTTTGCAAGTTTTGGGGTTATGAGAGCACTTGTAAAATTTGGTTGTCTTAGTTTTTTTATTAGTTGTTTGGGAGCATCTAAACCAACTAGTTTTAAACATTCTAACATGTCAAAATTTTATACTGTAGCATTTGAGAACTTTACATAATTTGAGTTTCAATCAATTGGTTCAAACTTGCTCCAAATACCTTATATATATAAAAGGGGTGCCAGTTTTGGGGTTATGAGAGCGATTAGAGAAAATACAGATAGTTGACCAATGTATGATTTTCTCTCATGAACTTCTTTTATATTATAGTGATTTTTTTACGACGGCTGAAAATGGATGCAAAGAATGGTCGAGGATTTGTGTTCGTTTGCAAAGTTAAGCAAGCATATATTCCCACACACTCTTGGTATGATTATGATCGAAGGAGAATGATCGTAAAGTAGTTAAAAGAAGCATTTTCCCCCCTTTAACAACTGTTTAAGGGACATTCTGATTGTAGCTTCCCCCCACCTCTACCTTTGTTTTCCCCTTTTTATCCTAAAGCATATGGTTAAGTTATCAAAAAATTTAATAAATAATTCGGCTAATTATTATATTATGATTAATTACTTACCTCAATTTTTCAATGTGTTTATGCATGATTTTAATCACGTCTTTGGCTTTAAAGTACGATCAAACACGAAGTTTCAAAAAAAAAAAAAAAGGAATTGTTCAAAGATGGGGTATGGTCTTTAATATAGCAAATACAGTTCAATTTTTTGCTTTATCTTCTTTAACTCGCTTTCTCATACTTCTTTTCCACAACCCTTTCCTTTGGTGGCTTGGTCAGTAATTCCTTGTATACGAGCACCAAAAACGTTGAGGTGGGAGTCCCAAACAAAATGGGACCTCAAATTTTAAACAAATTATTTGAAAAGCCACAACTTTAAGACCAACCCTCGAGAATCAATAAAGCCATATATTAATTCCAACTTTTCTTTACATTCATTATATTTTTATTAATGATCTTAAGGCTAAGATGATGATTATAATCATAAGACAAAGTGGGTCCCACCAGATTACTATGATAAAGATACTCATACTAGTAGTATTTGCAAACTAAGAGAAGAGAGAGAGAGAGAGAGAGACCATCTCTAAGTAGATTTACTGATTAACCTCAACAAGGAATGTGGTACGTAGCCGTACCATAAATCTTTTTTTAATGGTACCACAGATCTATTCATATAAACAAAAGGTCCCATCTTAACATTTACCAATTTCCTGATGTGGCAACAAAACTTGAAACCATGTCATGTATAAATGTTGGTAATTTGAGCTGATTTTGCTTTAATTTTGGTGAGCTATATATATGGATATTCAAATATAGCAAAGTAAGTCTAATACGTTGTTCTTAGTCCCTATATAAAAATCATAATTCTGCAATTGGGTCAGCTTTCTTCACAAAGGGAGTTTATAATATGTCATTTAGCAAACGAACTACATGTACATTGGGCAAAACCAACACGACCCCATCTGTTTCCACATGAAACAGAATCTAAAATAAATAAATTAAAAGTGTCAGATCCTCATCTTATTTGCTAAGCACAGACAGATCCTGATTTCTTTTAGTATTGTACTTGTACATAAATGGAGAATTATTTATGTAACAGAATATGATTAAGAATTTTTTTTTAGACATTCTGTGTTGAAGTATAAATAGATGCTGATAAGAAACAGTCCTAAACAATCAAATCTTTTCTTATTATGTTAAATTGTCATATTTTTCTCAATTTAGTACAATTTTGATGTGATCTAACTGTTTAGAATTATCTTCTACTGATTGCAATGGAATTCTCCTCGAAAAGTGAAAGTAGGACAATATAGTATTCTAGAGACAGTTTTTGCTTTAGCAAGACCTTGGGGGAACATCCGACCAGACAAGTTACCTGCAAGGCCACCAATTTCACTGCACCAGTTAATAGGACTGAATAACATTTTGAGATGGTAGAAGAAATAGATGATCATGTGCTAATCAAGTAAAACACTCATACATGAATCATGATACATGTCATGAATCATGGATGGTGATGAAGTACTACCCTCCATTGATCTCATAAAGATGATTTCAAAACTTATGGAGAAAAATGTCTGCTAGAAAGCAACTCCTCATTTAACTCTTTTTCACTTTAATTGGTGGATAAAAAGCAGAGAATCAGCACATTAAATAAAAATCCAAGCTTCTCAATAGCTTGGACCATGACCGGTCCATCTCGATGACACTATGTCACCATATTTTGATAAAGTGGGGCAGGAATTTATGCTTTAGAATGTTCCAAGTTGCATGTGATATAAAAATTAACTATAAGATTAGCTATTAAAAATGGGTCATGCAAAGAAAAAGATGGTCTACACTCAATACATGAATAAACGAGGGATAAAAAAGAAAAGGGTTTTATATATTTGAGATAGAGAGGGGATTGGGGGATTTTTATTTTTTATTTTTTATTTTTTGAAGTGGGTCTTGAAAAATTGAATATATATATATATATACGAGGGGATTAGAGCTTGGTAACCCAAAGATCAGAAGTGCAAAGAAAAGCATAAAGAGGTTGTTAGCACAACAAACCAAGTACTGTTGTGTTTGTTGAGCATAGGGAAAAGAGCTTGGACTTCTAAAGTGGGGGAGGAGATCTTAGAATGGGATAAAGCAAGTGTTTGTTTCTTTTGGGGGCTGCTCATTCCGTCCAATCTATTCTTTATATGACTTGCCTTGGCACTGTAGCAATCTGGTATAGCCTAAGGCCCCATTTGCTTGTGGCTGCTTACTCATTCCATTTTTTTAATCGCCAACTAAAACTCCCTTTTCTTAGCAAGAAAGGAAAGGTGAATTACCAAATTAACCTCCATAAAAAACTCCATAACTCAACAATAAATTCTCATAATGAAAACATGAAATCTATGGCAGCACACTCTAACATATCAAATTATATTAGAATCAAATAATGTTACTCTGACTGAAGACAAAAAATGTGACTTTAGTAAGCATCCCTCTACCATAGATGTACTAATATGTTATTTTAATATCTCTTATCATTTTTTTTTACCAATCTAAAGAGTGCTGGAAGGGGCTTCCATCTGAGATGAACCCCAAACGAGCAGAACTAATGGAATGGACCATCTCTCTTGAGCCAATGGAATGGACCATCTCTCTTTGTGCATGTAAATATTTATATATGGCCCAGTGATGTGGCAAAACAGATAGGAACCCAAGACTCTAGGTTGCCTTTTTCTTAGTTGACAAAAGCAATGCACAATGATAGAGATGTAGGGAGAGGGAAACAAGCGAAAAAAGATACCTGGCTTCTCAAAGGGTATTGGGTGTTGTTCTGATTCCTTTATTCATCATTGACAGATTCTTCAAAAACAACTGCCCTAATTTTGCTTGGATTTTAGGCTATTAACGATTTAGCCTGAATCTAATTATTTTTCTATAATTCTTCTTTTTGGGGCCCTCTCTGCTTTTCCTTTAAGAGTCCCACCCCCCCACTCCTATTAGCCTTAAATAGCAGGCTTGCTTATTTATATCTACAGGATTGAAACATAAGAGACTAAGAGGCCTAACATTCTCATTCCTACTTATTCTCTCGTTACTCTAAACAACAAAAGAAGAACAAAAGAAGAAGATACTTCTCATTCTTCTTTTGTTTGTTCAAGAGTGAATTTTCTTCTTTGTTCCAATTAGAAAACCATGGTTTTTAGCACTCATAGAATGCTCATTCTTCTCATTTGTATCGGCTTCCTATCAGTTCAACTAGATAAAGTTTCTGGCCTGAGAAGTATAGACATTGCCCTCAGAGAGCACAAAGAAAACAATCACATACTTCTTCAGATTCGCCGCTTTCTTAAGGGCATCAACATGGAGGGAATTAACGCGGAGAAGAAACCATCTAGTGCAAACGACAAGTTTGATCCTAATCAATCGAGCAAAAGAAAAGTCCGGGGAGGTTCAGACCCTATCCACAACAGGTGTTGACTAGTACTAGAAGGTATAGAGCAGGCTTTGAGCAATGCAAGTGAAACTAGAAAAAGAAAATGGTGAATTTTTTCTTCTTTCTTGGTGAACTCTCGTGATGACTGGTTGGTTTTCTTCCTTCTTTTCTTTGAAACATCAAAGCTCTCTTGTTATACAGGAAAAAAAAAGGAGTGTATAGTCAAGCAACAAGAGAGACAAAAAGACATCAACTAAACCACGATCATCATGTGTAATGCAAGCCAAGATCATTACAAGTCTGTGAGGAAGAACAGAACAGATTATGGCTTGGCCTTCCGAGGGAAAAAGATCGAATATAGTTCTTTTGATTTTGTTTTTGGTATTGGTTTTTGTTTTTGTTTTCGTTTTTTAAAATTTTCGGAGGAAGAACATTTTGCTCTCGTTTGCATTAGTGTTACAGTTTTTTTGCCGATTATAGCGAAATTCTTTTGTAATCCTCTCCTCTTACAAAGTTCTTTAAAATTTTAAGTGCAGTGAGCTTATTTCTACTCTCATGTCGTCCTTTTAGTTTATTCTTCCAAGCTTTTATTACTTTGCTCCCTCAATACAAACACTGTCACGCACCAACATTTTATAGGAAAATTCTACGAACGGGTAAAACAAGACTATCCTGCTAATTTTTTTAAGTTTCGTGAAATTATATACTATTTTATTTCGAAGCAATTTTGAAATGATTTTTACTATTAGAATGCACCACTAAAAGGTATATACATCAATGAAGTTCCCATATTGATATCTCTGTTCTTTCTACATGAACATATTAGAAAATTTCATATTAGAAATAAAAGCAATATATTATAATCAATGGCACAGAACAAATTGATTCTTTTTTCCCTTTTACTTTTGCTTTGGTCATTTTTCTGAACCTTCTTTCTGGGGTGTTTTGGGAGGTAGAACACTGGCAGTAACGGCCACGGTGGAATCATGCCAACAAGAAAAGAGCCAGAGAAACTCTAGCGTTTCCCAATTCTTTTCTTATTTCCTTTATTGTCTGGCTAAATTTGCCACTAAAGTTTATGCAATCTTTTTAAAAAGAAAGCCTGCGTCTATATGTCAGGGTTTTAGATTTTAGTGCCTCCACTTTCCATTGCTAAGGCCTAAGAATGAAAATATTGATATCGGTGTAAACATCGGTGCTTTAATTTTATGAAAATTTTAAAAAAATATCGATATCGATGAAAATTTCATAAAAAATTATAAAAATTTTATATTAAATATATCTTTAATACTTTAAGGTACAATAAACATTAAAAAAAAAAAAAAAGATAAATATACATGTCTTACATAGTAAAATTTATAATATTAGAAGAGAGGTCTGTGAGGCTCAAACATGATTGGTGTTGATGGTAGAAATTTGTCAACAATTTATCTCACACAGCACTCATGACGCTTATACGAATGTATATAAAACGAAAGGAAATGTGATGCTTAAACAACTAAAACGCTGGAAGCTATAGTGGTTTATTATATAGAGCTACGTCCACTCCGAAAGAATTTCACTATAATATCATTAATCAAAAGCCTATCCCCTCTATAGAAGTCAGGAGCCCTATTTATATGTACAATTTTTTGTGTAAAACATGATAAAAAAATAATTTACATTTCACCACCAATCCCACGTTCTGCTCTCTCAACCCATGCACGCTATGAGCCACTTGCTGAGATCACGTTAGCCTTTCTTCACTAAATAATGTAAGCTCACGTTCGTAGATTCAACGTATCTAGACATCTCATTTTCCGTCTATTGAAAATATGGCTAACATGTCGAGATATTTTCTTAGACATGGGCTTTTGTTGGGCGTTAGCATAGCCTTGACCGTGGACTTTGGGCCGTCAAGATTAGCCACAATAGTTGGGATTCTATCTTGAAGTAAGATTGGTGCAATGACATATTATTTGAGTGGTACTGAATATAGTTATGAATATGCCATATGTAGATTTGTTGATTTCTTTCGTTGTATTTCCATGAATGAGAAACTATGAATTTTCTCCATTTTTTGCCTGAGATGATGGTAGTATATAATTAAAAATTTCATGACCACTATAGTTTTTAAAAACTCTGATTGTATAGATTTGTAGACTTATAAAAATATCTGATCCATCACTTTTAATGTAGATCGATATTTTTACCTAATTAATATTGTGCTAAGGCCTAAGAGTAAGGACTCTGAATTAAGATTTTGTTATGAATACATCACGTAAAATCATCCTTGCAAAACGAGCTCGTAATAGGAAGAATTCTAGAGCATATAAAACTATTATTTGTCTTATAATCATTCAATATGGGACTTTTGATATCTAACATTCCATCAAACTCCGCAATTGCCACCTTCTAGCAGCCCATATTTCCAACTAAGTGACTTTATGGATCCCGCCTTCTTCATGTTGGCTTTGGACCCCACATTGCTCCATCCATAGGCAACATGTATAGAACTGTAGCCCATACTACGTCCAATCACATACTCAACATGGTGGTTTTGAAACATCCCACCATGCTTAGGCCCAACTCAACGGCCGTCCATATTATCGACCTTGACTCGGCATAAAATCAATGATGGTCAACATTATTGACGCTAACTCGGCAAGAACCCTTTCCTCTTTGATGGCTTCACACGACTACCAAAATTCGAAGTCAAAACTTCACCAAAAGTATCTTAATCCAATTCACCAAATTTTTTTTATGGCTGTGACTCGTGTGCTAAATCTTGTTCAAAATTTGCCCAAAAAAGCAATTTACAAGTTGATAAAAAAAAAAAAAGAGTAAAAATCTTTCAAATGTTTATAGAATGGAATACGAGTGTAAAGTCTCTTGAAAACGTTGACTTTCAAATGCTTCAATGGGTTATGAGCAATCTTCCCTTCTTGCAAGCATAGGCCTTAGCATTACTACATATCCAAAGTCAAGGTGGTCCAGGACTAACGGAAACCAAGAATTTATTGGGCTTTGTAAATAGATGAATTTGCAAAAGCAGCCTAACACGCTCACAAGGGAAGAGGGATGATATTCACAAATTTCATCTTTCACCGTTCACATTTTACAAATACCATATATGTTTATTAGTGGCATAACTTGATATGAAATATGAATAAAAGTGTGGCATAATTTTTTCTAAATATGACATAAATAAATACAACTTTTAAAAGTATGGCATAACATGTAATTTTCTGAAGGAAAAGAGTCAATAAGGTGTTACCATACTAAACTGATAGCTTTATAATTTTAATTTGTTTAATTTGGTTACTTTGAAAGTGTTCTATAATTGGTTTCATAGGCGATTTTTAGAAATCTTAAATAGCCAAACTAACTAAACTGATAAAAACTTTTTTACAAATTCTTTCATATGTATTTTTTATACTTGTGATCTTTCTCTATATTTTCACACTTATTATCTATTTAATAAGTTAATAATGTTTATCAAGATTTGATCAACTTATGAATTCAAACACATGAAATGATGGTATATGATTTAGTTTGGTTTAATTTTCTTAAAAATTCAAAGTCTATTAAAATATATCAATATTTTAAGTTTAGTTTAATATTTTTTTTTCCAAATCATTCATGAATACCCCCTAGGAATTGTGTCAATGATGGTTATCAAGCTGCATGCAGAGTTGCAAAGGATGCTGAATAGTTTAAAGGGGAAGCCCATTATGATCAATGATGAATATTAGATTTTTTTTTTTTTTGAAAAAATGCTAATAATAGATTGTTGTATCAACTTGTTACAGTTTTTGTCTCATAAATTTTTTTCTTGGATACTATTAGTATTTAAGGGATATGGAAAATCTAAAACTTGATATTGTCATCTGAAAATCCAATTTCTTTCTGAATTTATAGAACTTTGGATTTGACACCTCTAAGCTACCCAAAAGTGCACTTAGATTAGCCCCTTAGTTACAAACAAAGTTATAAGTAGACAAATGTAGTGACTGCATGGATTCAGATCATGACCGATTATTTCATGATTTGAGAGAATTGAGTCACAAGATTAAGAAGAGACAAGTATAAAAAGAAAAAAAAATCATGAAAAAGGATGATTAATCGATGCAAAATGACCCTCCTCTAAAATGGTGGGATAATGCTTATCTCTTGCTTGCTTCTTTCGGCGGGGCTTGGTTGCAAGATATTTTTATCCTCTTTTTTTTTTTGGTTAATTATTTCCACTCGTTTGTCGTATTATATGTTACCTGAAATATTGCATGATATAACATAAATGCTTTTAGGTGGATGCTGATCTGCCCATAGTAACAATCATGCTTAATGTTGTCATTCTCCTGCTAAATGACAATATGTGGGCCTTTTTTCGTGTGACCATCTTTTTCATGTAAATAAAATAGAAATTACCAGGTAGATTTATTTTTTAATATAAGTAAATATATTACTTTAAAAATATTTAAATATATTGTATTTTTTTAAATACTTGACTTTTTAATTTTACCACCATCTTGTTCTTTTTTTTTTCTTTTTTTTTTTGTTTTTCGTTTTTTTCTGTTATTTCATATTTTTTTTCTTCGTCATTTTATAAAATATAAATTTCGTTTTAATTTAAATAAGTTATTTGTTAAACACTATTATATTTTAGTCTTGTTTATTTTTATTTTCAATTAATAACAGCATAAATCCTTCCTTTTGATTAGATAAAATGAAAGATTATTCGCGTCAACTAACTCCATTTTCAAGGTCTATATTCTACTCGAGAAGTAGGTCAAGTTTCACTTGCACCACCATGGATCCGAGGCCGTGGCCCACTATCTGTTCAAGGCAGCAGGGGAACATTGGAATCTGGTTCTTTTTTGTGTAACAGAAAAGCCAAAGACATTCCTGGCTAGATAAGAAAAGCTGATATTTATTGCTGCTGTTGCAAACATTAAAATACCAAGCTAATTCCATTAAGGCAACTTGTGAAGATTATATTGGCGCTACTTAATCTTGTTAGATCTAAAAGGTGTTACCTTATAAGAAGTGGGTACCTTTTTTCAAGAGTACAAGTTAGTGATAACTTTCTCAACTAACTGAATCCAGTAAATCCATCTTGCTCCTTTGGTTTTTTTTTTTTTTAATTTTAAATATCATTATTGTTTAATGGTACAATGTAATTGGAGGGAAAGACTTTTATCTATCCCAGATGAAGGATTCTAAGATCCACTCAAAAAAAAAAAGAAAAAATCCTTAAATTGAAGAGAAAACACTCAAGTTTATATTAGTATTAATATTTTAATATTTAAGCCGTCCTTTACACTTAGCTAATAAGGTATTTTTAACCCTATAATAAAACAACAGCGAACACTTACTAAACTAAAGGATATACCAAGCAAATTGGGTTGTTTAATCTAACATAACTAACCAAAACTAAAATATAAAAACGAAAATGCTTCTTTCAAACATAAATTGGGTTAGATAAGACGTAATGGTTGTATAATTCAGATAACTACCAGTTTAATTAACAATGTTGAAGCACCTAACGTTAATTCAACGAAGCTATTCTATTATTAAGAGTGGTAGCATCTAGCAAGATTTGTTGTCCTTTTTTTCTCTTTTGCTAGATTTTGTGTGATTTTGCAAAATGCGCGTGCTTCTTGAAGATGACATGATTGTCAGAACCTTGTGTTTAGGCCACTGATAGACTTTTTGACTCCTAAATTGGCCAAGGCCACATTCTATGGCCTCCTATTTATGCAATTAATGTAAAAGCACTTATTATCACTTGCAGGTTTGGCGATTTGTCATCACGTCCTTTCAAAAACACCCCCGCAGCAGTTTCCATACTTGATTGTCTTAGATTATAAGGATTACCTGATTTAACAGGTCTTAGCAAGTGGGAAGGGGAATTTCAAAACCCCTTATGAATTTTTAATTGGACTGGCTAATATTTGCTTTATGCAGTCTTGGGTTCAGATAATGCATGATTTAGAATTTGTCTAAATTTGAAATTAAAAAAAAAATGTATCACATCTTTGGTGTTTACCAAGTTGGTTGGATTGGTCCAACATCTTTTAATTCACGGCAAGGAATTGATGGGTAGTAAATGTCTTGTCAATATTTATAGTTTCAGTGATTCATTTTCTTTTCACAAAAAATAAAAATAAAAAAGTATTACACCAATTTGACAGCAAGAAGGGCAAAGACATAGATCATCCTTAAACAATATTAAATTCACAAACAGGTGATTCTTTTCCTTTGAAGTTTGAAGTTTGTCTTGAAGTACATTAATCTGATAGCAGTTTACTATTTAGTCTACTTTTTCCTCCTCCTCTTTTTTTTTTTAATTTTTTAATTTTTATTTTTTTTGCCTCCAACTTCTTTAATTGGGGTGAATCTATGTAAGGTTTGATTCAATATCGTATTAAACTACTAATTAAGTGAATTTCCTAATGTTTCAAAAAAAGTCAATATTTACCTCCAAGTCAACATATTTGGTTTTGTCCAACATATGTCCTCCAACGTTTATGATTTAGGATATTTGGTTTTTTCTAACATATTTCCTCCAAGATTTTTGGATGAAAATTTTTGTTTATTTATTCTATATTATGGAAAGGAAAGTGAACAATTAGAACATCATTTTTTCACGTTAAGTCCTAAATTTGCATTGTTGATGTCCAGTTATTGTAACCTTACTTCCTTTTCATTTAAATTGGGGGAAACGTAACCTTAATTTAAACAAAGTTTCATATACACAAATGTGAAGTATTTGATAATATTAGTTCAATTCATTATAACAGTATAAAGCTCTCACATGTCAAATGTAAGACGAAAAAATGAATTATAATATAAAACTCTTATAGGGTGTGGAAAGTATGGTTAAACTGAAACTTTTGAACTAAAAATTGTAATATGTAAGAGTTTTACGTTGTAGCTCACTTTTCTGATTGTAACATATGAGAGCTTTACACTATAGCAATTAAAAACACTCTTTTTAGTTTCCAAGCATACTAAAAAATTTAGTGAAAATGGACATATAACTACGTTTTTTAAACCTATGATCATAAAAAGCAATTTTAATAAATAGAACAGTTGTACACTTGTGGTCTGTAAGCATATATATATATATATATATATATATATATATATTATTTACAAGAAAAACTCACTGTCAAATGTGAGCTTACACTCAAAGCAAGTATTTATTGATCTCTTATCATTTAGATTCTAAAATGTGATATGTCATCCAAAACATTGAACCAAGATGAAATAGTGATCCATAATCTGACTATTAGACCTTAAACGTAGCAAATCAAACAGGATTTAATCAAAACAAAAAAGGAAAAAAATAAACATTGCGTGTGGCCTCATTTTATTGCTTATTTGTAACATGTTAAAGCGTAGAGAAATGATTATTGACGGCGGGCATGAAAATCATTCTTTACCTCTTTTTGAAAGGTGGCCCCCTAACCCCAATTTAACGTTTTTTTCCCTTTTTTTTTATTTATTTCTTGTTAATGATTTTTTTGGGCACTTTTTGAGTACTTAGTATTATATGTATACAAACAGGTTAACCAAAAGGTCGTCGTCAATTTCCCACATTATGCGATAAGCGTCTAAAAGTCAATGTTAACCAAACTCTCTTAAGTACTATATAACCTTTCATGTGTTATTCTCCAAAATAGTATTAATACAGCTTGTCTCCACTTTCAAATAAAATATATATATTTGTGTCTGTTATAATTTTTTCCAAATTCCATAATGGTCCAAATTGCATATGTGAATAGACCCTTTCCTAAACCACTTTATGGCCTACGCCAAAACAAAGCTCAGGATTGAAATTGAATCATTTCCAAGTATATTGTAAAGGAAAACCAATAAAGAAATCATGAAGATGATTCTACTGAACTCAATCCTAAATTTGAAAAAAAAAAAAAACTACATCGTTCAAAAAATAAGTTAGAACTAAAAAAATATCATTTTGCTACATTGTTACCCCTAACAACATTTAAATTGTTACTATACAAATTCAAACTTTTTTTTTTTTAGTTCAAACTCATTTCCTAATCGGCGTTTAAGCTAATACATAATAATAACTACCATTTAAATTGCTTAAACACATTACTTTATGCCTTTTGTCAAGTGCAATTGTTGGATATTAAAAATGCAAATTTCATGGAAGAATGTTCTTCGACAGTGGTGGGGGCAGAGTCTAGGGCAGACCTGAGCGGGAATAGGAATTAGGAGGAGTGCAAGAAATTCAACGGAAGGCAGCGTGGCTAGGCCTCTTGGCCCTAGCAGGCCTATGCAATTGCTTTCAGTGGAAAAACCACGCTGCAAAACGGGCCAAAATGTCCTGTTTGTACTATGCATTAATATCATTGGCTAAAAAATTAAATAAATAAAATTACGGGGGTGCTTCACAAAATTTATTTATTGCTCACAACTAACACATGGAGTTACATACGTAACACCATTACAATAGCCTACCCCAAAATAAGATATTTTCTTTGGTGTTTTCTGTGCCTATGCTTAACTTATGAGACAAAGCTTGAGAGTCTAATTTTTGTCCTCATATTATTCACCATCACCGTAGATATCATTCAATGAGGCTACTATCTGGCCGTCCATTTTGTCATGTGGCAGTATTAAGTATTATTACAGCTTTATCCATCACATGAGAGCTCTTAACTCTATGTTTATAATACATATATATATATATATATAAGAATAGCTTCATTTTCATAAATATGTATAGACTTTCATGCACTTGTTATCTTTTCTTCTGATCATTATATCATTATTATTATAACATTCAACTATCATCATCATGATTATCGACTTGCTTTTTTATTTTATTATAATTATCCCTTCTTCTCTCAGAACACAACCCAACTCCTTCTCTTCACCGAATAAAATTAAAAACACGCCCCTAAAATAAAATCATCCCAAAAAAAAAAAAACCCTAACCCCATCTTCTAAGTTATATCCCCCATACCACACCCCACATTGAAAAACAAGAGTATTAGAAGCAGAGAGTAGTGTAGTACCATTACTAGATGGTCCGAGCCATGGATTTATCATCACCAAAACCAATATCCCCCGCACCCACCAACAACAAGAACACCCAGGACACAGATTCCCAAACCCCACCACCTTTGCGCCTCCCTCAGCCCCACCCTCAGCCCATAGACTCCTTGTCTTTCACCATCAACGGCTCCCTCAACCGCCACCAACCGCCGCCAAAAGTGGTGGTGTCCTACAAGGAATGCCTCAAGAACCACGCCGCCACCATCGGTGGCCACGCCCACGACGGCTGCGGCGAGTTCATGCCCTCCCCCTCCGCCGTCCCCTCCGACCCCACCTCGCTTAAATGCGCTGCCTGCGGCTGCCACCGCAACTTCCACCGCCGCTACCCGGATGACTACTTGTACCCTCCTCGCCACGTCAGCATCAACAACCAACTCCAGCTCCACCTCCTCCCCTCTCCGCCGCCGCAACCACTCCGTCGGAACTCAAGCCTCAGCCCAAGTCTCAGCCCGGGCCGAAGCTCAAGCCCGGGCCCCAACCCAAGCCCAACCCCAAGCCCAACTCCCAGCCCGCAGTCTCCCCCGCCGGTTTCCCGCCTCGCACCCAACTACTCCACCTACTTCCATTCTCCGCCGCATATGCTCCTGGCTCTCAGCTCCAGCGACGGCGGCGGCGGTGGCGGCGGCTTATCTCGGCCGTCCGATAAGCAGTATCAGAACTTGGTGATGATGAATCCGACGGCTCCCAAGAGCGGCGCGGAGAATGTTAACGCGAGGAAGAGGTTCAGGACCAAGTTCAGCCAAGAGCAGAAGGAGAAGATGTGTTTGTTTGCCGAGAAACTGGAGTGGAAAATGCAGAGGAGCGAAGAGAAAATGGTGGAGGAGTTTTGCAAGGAAGTCGGCGTTCGTAAAGGGGTTCTCAAGGTCTGGATGCACAACAACAAGCACACTCTTGGGAAGAGATCATCATCATTATCATCAGGATCAGGATTAATTAGTCGTGTTAATAATGTCATTACTGTCGATAATCATCACCATGATATTAATGCCCACGAAGATACTGATGATCAGAAAGATGACGACGACGACGACGACGACGATGAAGATCGTAGAAAAGCTAATTTCAATTTTTTCGCAAATGGGTCGTCTTCTTCTTCATGATCTGATCAGGAGAGAAATAGCTAGAGAGTAAGACAAAAGTCTCTGCCCTGTTACACAATATTAATTTTTCTTTTTCCTCTACATCGATTTTGTCTCTGCTACTCTGTGATTAATGTCTACTGACTGCCTAGTGAGGTTAAAGAAGAGAACACCAAAATCTCAAACGAAAGAAGAAAAGTTCTTTTTTTTTCATATTTATTCGTATATTAATTTCATCTGATAAGGTTTAATTTCAGCTTCTTGCATGATTAATATGATTCCATTCTGTCTTTTTTTTTGTTCTATAAATTTTTGTTTCTATTATTTAATTAGGTAGCCTTTCGAAATAAGTATAGCCTGGGGGCAAAAATGGCATCTGGCATGAGTCATTTATAGAGCATTCCTACTTTTCTTCAGAAGTATCAAAATCTTGTCTTGTTGGGATAATTGCACTGCTTATGTTTGGTGCACCTTTCATTGAGGCACACCACCCGTTATTAATACCCAAAAACATATTTTACAATTTCAATCAAAATTTCTCTCTAATACTCTAGATTAGTGCGATTAAAAAAAAAATGGTATCCCTTTCTAAAATTGGACTAATACTATCAACCTATAGCTTACTATAGAATTTTCCAATGCTATATGCTTCTGGTGGGCCTCGTGGAGTCCACAATTAACGAGATCATTTTCTTTTTTCTGTGGTGAGTTTTGTCTGTTAATATTGAATATTATCTTCTGGACATGGAGCTTTTAAGGCAAGCTGGCTTTTCATAATTAAAGAAAGGTGATGAAAGATGTGCCCAAATTACTGCCACCTTTCCTTAGTTGATTGGCTAATTAAGGCGGCAAAGACATGGCTTTTCCGATTCTGCCTATGATAACCTTGTAAATAAGAGATGGGAAGCCGATAATCTCTAGTTACTTTATTGAGTAAAGTTTGGATCACCAATTTCTTTAATCAGATTTTTAAAGTATCAAAACATGATGTATTATGTATTCCCAGATAATTTTTTATATGTGTGTGTGACTTAAAAAAAGAAGAAGAGAAGATGCATTAGTTGATAGATTAAAAAATATAATGTGTAATTTTATTATTAAATAATCAAAATATTTTGTGCAACGACCTTCTGAAAATTTGCCACGTATTTATGTCTCCTATCTCGCTACATCCTTACCCTGTTTCTATGTGGCAGCGTCTTTTTGGGGCTGGTGGACCAAAGAACTATATTATATGTTGGCAAAACTCTCCCTTTACAGAAAAATAATTTTTTGGTCCCCTTGGAAGATAATAAAATAGTGAATAGATAGTATCTGGACGCGGAGAACATGACCTAAATTCCTTTACTTGGGTTTTGTCCCAACAAACCAAGAGCATATTTGAGAGGGGGAAAGGAAAGAAAGAAAGAAAATAAAGATCTTTATTCAAAGCCAATGGCCATTAGCTCAAACCCTATAAGATAGGGTGAGACTTGAGTTTATTTAATAAAAAGGGCCAACGTTGGGAACATTTTTCCTAAGTTTCAACAACGAAACAGATGGTTCTAAGAGTAAACGCCACTGATTTTTCAAAGTAACAACACCCCTAACAGCATTAGCATTGACCATTGTGAAATGAAAAACGAATTCAAAAGAGTGACAAGATATCTACTAAACGACAATGTTAAAAGAAACGACATCCCTTGTCAAACAAAAACGAATTCAAACACCCCTACAACTCTTCACATCACGTGCCCCAGTGAAAAAATTGAAGGCTGGTCGTTTGTTTTGTGGATTAACTCAGTTGTTTAGATTTAGAATTTTGTATTGGACTTGAATACAGTTTGGTTGCATTTGAAATGACCAAAGGAAATTTATTAACAAAATTTGATATTTAATTGGATTTAATTAATAAAATTACCCTCATAAATTATATTTTTGTAAAAATTACGATAATATATAATGAACAATGTTGACAGGGAATTTTACTATGGACTTGATGTAATGATAGATATTGTTAAATACAGATTTTATGAGCTTAAAATGCTCAAAAATTTGTAAATAATATCGACAAAACGAATTTTATATCACAATTAATTATTACATTGTGATATAAATTAATGGATAATTAAGGCATAGATAAGATAGAAAAGTAAGTCAAAACCCTAAAACAGTGTAAAAAGGGGTTCAACGTAATGTAAGTACACTGCTAAGGTAAAAAAACAGATATGAGAAATACTATGTTTGGGTTTCAAAAGTGAATCGAAGACTAAGTAAGGTGTTTTATACTGTCTAAGCATACAATTTTTACCAATTTTACCCCAGTAATATAAGAAAAATATTATGCGGTGAAAAATTACACTGTGTAAAGTTTTGGGAGCCTACCAAGTGAACACCCAAAGGGTAAGGATTGGGCCACCACACCACCCAAAGTGGCCCAATCACATTTAGTAACCCAACACCCACCATTATAACCAAAGGCCGTGACTCACCTACTTAAAAAAAAAAAATCCAATCAAATTAATCTTGATTTAAGGCATAAAGTAAGCAAATTTTTTTTTTTTATTTCTTCTCCCACCCATACTCAGCAGCCCCCAAGATTCACTCTCCCAAATTTTGTTTTAAACAAATTGCCTCACATAACCTCTTCCAAGCAAGTTTCAAGTAGGACCAAGCTTTAAGCTCAAGGTTTTCTTAATTTCTAAGGTAAGATTCAAACTTTTCCTAAGTTTCCCTAGGGTTTCTTGGGTTTTGAAAGGGGTTGATGAAGGTTTGTTTTGTTATGGATCATGTTTAGGGAAATCAACAAATTCAAGGGTGTTCAAGGGGCACAAGATCACTAATTTTCTTTGATAAAGCCTAACCTCCTATTTTCAAAGTTTATGGTGGTTTTGTTTTGATTGTTTTGATTCCTCTTCAAGTATGGCATGTAATAATTTAAATTAGTTCCTAGTATGTTTAGATGATTTTATGATATGGGCTGGTGCTGGTTTGATGAAATAGGGGTTTGAATGTCAAAATTTTCACTTGGTGTTAAAATAGGAGAAATTTTATAAACTTTTAGGAGTTTTTAAAAAGTTGTGATTTGGCATGAAAAATTGTTCAAGAAGGTTTTGAATCTGTCTAAGCAATGGCTGAAACGTTGCTTTGAAGCAGATTTTTACAAAAATTAGACCAAGGACTAAAGTGCAAAAAAAAAAAAAGTTATTCTCGACAAAATTGAAAAAGGGCCAAAAACTCCCATGTATAGTGGGAATTTCAGAAAAGTTAAACATAAAAGTTGTAAATCTCAACGAAACTGTTAAAAATCGCGGACAGTTCATCAAAAATCGCCTTCGTTTTTTAGTTATGAATTTTACAAGATTTGTTTGAGTTGGAAAAAAAATTTAAGGGGAAAAACATCTTTTTACAAAAGGAATATGGGTAAGGTACTTTGAGAAAATTAAATTCTCTTGAAAAATAGAGACCAATGGTTTAAAAAGATTATTTTTGATCCTAGGGCCAAATCATCAAAATTTTCAAAACCAGGGACAAAATCATAATTTTTTGTTAAACTTGGGCTTTTATTGCAAATAAGTGATCCGATGCCTTAAACATTTGTCTCTACACTAATAAGTGATGTTTCATGTTGAATTAGCCAAATCGGGTCTAGGAATTTAAAGTGGCCCATCGAGGGCAAAAACATCATTTTTTATAAAATGACCAGAACGGACCCTGAAGTGTCCCAGATAGAGAAAAATTGCTTTAATAAGAATTTTTTTCCCTTTATGTTAGAAACAATAAGATAGACGGGAACAAAAGGAAGCTCAAACTTAAATAATCGAAATAGTAATCCAAATTAATAATCGATAAGTATACGTACCGACGTGTAGCTAAATAGTGATAATACAGGTCGCTAGATGGATAACGAAGGGACCCGAAGACAGTTCTTAGAGCAGTGCAAACAAGTAAGCTGCAAATCCATCTACAGTATGAAAGTAGTAGGTATAAGGGTATAGAATACTTATGTGAATGTATCTGTGTGTGTTACACAATTAAAAAAAGTGCATATGTTTTGCACTTAGAATGTATGTATTTTGACATGCATGGTATAATAACCAAAATAACTGAACTGGTAATTGAATCACCAGAAGTAAAAAAAAGTGTCATATCAGCTCCTGATGCAAAGGGGAGTTTAGAGTTAAAAGAATGTTATGGTCTCAATGTTATAAAGATCTATATGCACATAAAATATGAACACTTGGGCCCTAATTAAAGACAAGATATGATAAGAATAAAGAATATTCATAAGAAAGCATAAATGAATCACGCATATTAGTGTATGATGCATGTGGGTTATGTTTGGACTTACTGAGCATAAGCTCACCTAATTATTTCATGCTGTAAGAATTTTCACTAAAAGGTCAAAATGACTGTATTTATGGGCGGGCGGTGGAATTTGACCGATGTGTATATCAAGGTATGAATACCACCACGGTTTTGTTCCGTTCATTATGTATAATAAGTTATTTTGGAACTTGTTGTATATAAAGTTGTAGTATGGTTTGGTGAGATAAAACCTCTTTTACGTACGTAAAGTCTATGGTATTATAAAAGAGATAGTTTCTTTATGTATACATAATTATGAAAAGAGGTTTCAATATGTATGTGTGCTATATTATTGTAATTTTTTTTAAAAAAAAAAGTATTCCAAATATTTTCATATATACGTAAGTAAGAAAAATGTTAAAAGCACGACCTGTAATAAGGCGGGCTGTGACAGCATTAATATTCAAACCACAATTCAAATTTAAATTGGGTTTTAAGTGTAAAATTTGAGTTTTGCTCCCTCTTAAATCTACAAGATTTGAAACCAACTGCTACAGCATAAGATTACTTTTTTTCATGTTTTTTCTCTTTTTTATTTGAGGAAAAAATAATTTCTTTGTTTGATATTTGATTGACGCGATTCTTCTTTCATTGTGTTCATAAGGAAGAGAAAAATAAATCAAAATCTATATGTATATTTTTTAATATCATAAACATTAAGATTTTGTTAGATTTATTAGTAAATCAAAGACTTTTTCTACTATTTCTCTAAACATAAATTTTAATTTTATTGTCTATTTAGATTAACAATTTAACTGTACATCCAAACATCAATTCAAATAGCAGTTCAAATCATATAATTCAAATTATACAACTCAAATCAAATATTTTGAATCAACACAATTCGAATCTGTCTACCAAACAAACACTAAAACTATTTATATCTGTACCATTTCTAATGTATTTTGATTAACTATGCCCCCATTCAAAAAAATCAAGTAAATTAGATCGTATATCACTTCTTTAGTATCATAATGGTGTTTTACTATTTATTTTTTCCTTTGCTTCGTACCACTTCTTAGAGTGAAAAAAACCAAAATATCTTCAAATAATACTTGTTTGCATAATTCTAACCTAAAATACTTATGATCAATTATGTCTTTATAATATTTAAAAGTGATATGTTTTAAACTTTTTTTAGAAGTAGTAAGATTGAAAAATAACTCCCCAAAAATAACATTTCTCAATTGGCCCCAATAAACATATTTTGGGCTTTGTTTTTTTAAGAAATTTATGTAAAATGTCCGTATGACACCACTCATTTAATGGGTTGTTTGGCAGTGGTGGGAACCACTCAGTTCCTACCACAAACTCAGTTATAAACAGTAAAAAGTTCTCACTTAGATTTATTATTTAACAATTTTACCCTCATCTAAACAAGCAAACTCCAACACTCTTTTCCCCTTCTATTTTTGGGCCATTCTTTCTCGATCTTTCTCCATTCTCTCTCCTCTCTGCTCTCTGTGTCTTAGACTCTCTCTCAGAACTCTTTCCACACTCTCTCCATCTCAGATCCGATGGAGATCTCAGGCAATTACAGGGCGATTCGTCATATTCGAATCGGTATGAAGAAGGACACTCACAACAATGTGCCTCTGCCTCTCTCTTTTCTTCTCTCTGCTCTCTCTCCATCGACGTTGCGACAGTGCCAATGAAGGTCGTGCTGGATCTCATCTTTGATTACCTCCTCCAATGTTGCTTCTCTTCAGACCAACCAGCTCCCCGTCTTTTCCAATCTATCTGCTCTCAAACAAGTCAAGACCTCTACCGTCGATGGAATGGTGCAATTCTCAATGCTCATTTCGCAATTTCTTTTCTATAATTTTCACATTTTGTATTTGGGTTTTGATGCCTGAAATTATTGAGTTCTAAATAATCTATTCGTGTTTTAAGTTGTTTGTCGAATTTGAATTTTTTTGCTTTTTTATTGAATGTTTAAGCTTTGCGTTGCAGTTTCTTGTTGAGATTTTATTATGTGGTTTATTGTTTTGAAAAGCTTTCAAATTTCGTAATTACGTTGGTCTAGTTTTATTGTTCGGATTGCATTGCAGCAAAAAAGATACACTAGCTTTCTCGATTAACTTGAGACTTTAAGTTCAATGGTAGTTAGTGATGGTTTATGGTGTTTCTCCCACATTAATTAATAAATTTACTTTTTAAAGTTAGCGACTTAGATATGGAATCCTTTTATTAAAAGAGTACTATATTTTTCAGGCTAGTGATGCTGTGCTTGTTGAGGATGAGACTGTGGTTGGGAATGAATTTCAAGTGATTGGGCTTGAAACATTGCATTTCAGCTTGGTGTTTGAAGATTTTGTATATTTTTTTGGTTTTTGGATTGATTATTAGAATATATTAGACTGATTTTGTATTTATGTTTGGTTATGTTGATCTTGCCAAATCTTGTTTTTTCTTTCAATTTTTGTGGTTGGATCTGTTTGCAGTCAAAGATCTATAAAAAAAAAGGTTATAAATTGCAGACTTGTTAAATTCTAGTTTTTTCATTTTTTCGTTGATATGTTCTTTGTTGTTTGTTTTTTTTTTTTTTTTTTTTTTTTTTT
>CAMOHE010055415.1:143744-204890 GCA_946598075.1 Artocarpus hirsutus
CAACAATCAAAGATACAACAGAGTTTCGGGAAAAAAAAAAAGAAAAAAGAAAGATATAACATGGTGAAATGCACGGCTTCTTTTTATTTTATTTTTTCTAGGTCTCTTGACACACTCCTTTCAGTTAGTCTTTTTTTTTATTGTTATATTTACCGGGTGTTTGGCAAAGTGGTGGGAACTGCGGTTCCCACCACAAACTCAGTTATGAACAATATAAAACTCTCACATGTTACAGTAACAATAAAAAAAAATTGCTACAGTGTAAAGCTCTCACATGCTACAGTAAAAGTGGTTCTCACCACTGGTTCCCACCACCTTCTAAACACCCTTTTAATCATGGACTGGCAAAATTATGCAACAATCAAAGATACAACATGGTTTCAAAATAATAATAATAATTATTATTATTTTTATTATTATTATTATTATTATTATTATATGGTGAAATGCATGGCTTATTTTTATTTTTTCCTAGGTTACTTGACATGCATGTGTTGTTCTAGAATATTCGGATAACAACCACAACTTTGTGTTACACGTGGCTTTTAATATGTATAATCAGAAATGCATGCTAAAGATTAATGTTTTTGCCAAGTGTTTTTCTTATTTAATTTCTTTTCCCTTTCAAAAGCATTGTCTTTTGTTTTCAGTCGTTTTCTAATTAAGAAATGAAGTGAAGCTGAGTCCTTTCCCCACGCGTGCGAGAAACGGGAGACTGACCTCTCCAAGCCTCAATGGCTATCTGTCTTTTGTTCCAAACTTTCCTCAAAAGCTCTTGTTGGAAATCCTACTAAACAAATCATTTATAAGAAAGAATCTATTTGCGTCTTCGTCATCAACAAACCAAACAAACCTAACAATTAGATCATTTGACTCATAAGAACTTAGGTGATGTCTGTTACTTACATGCATATATGTATATTTTTTCGCTAGAGATCGGGTGGTGCCCGTGATGCTCCCTAGCCCTTTTGATGCGGGTGCATGCTCATATATATATATATATATATATATATATATAATATTCTATACCTTGAGCTTTCTCTCTCGATAGTTTATGGACATTTTATTATATTTCACTCTTTGGATAGTTTTTCAAATGGAAATGAATCTAATAAAACACAACTTCTATCATCAAATTTTGTTATAAAATTATATTTTATTAATTTTATACGTTCTACACTTGAACACTGTAATTGTGTACTACTATTGTCTATTTTTATACCCTATATCATAGAAGTACTCTCTTGTTCTTAATCTTTAAAGAACAACTCTTTGTAAAAACCAATAACTTTACTCTAAACTCTATTTCGCTTCTTATATTTGATATAAATTTCTACTTTTTAAGGTGTCTAGGGGTATTAATTCAAACCAATGATTTAAACCAATTTTGATTTTACACTGCATTATGTGAGAGCTTTATATTGTAGCTTGTTTTTTTAGACATTATAACATATGAAACATTTGCATTGCAACAACCGAAAGTAACTAAAAACGCCAAAGACTATAATTCTACACCTATCCTTCTTTGTCAAGGTTCGTCAACTACGAATCTTTTGATTCTTTGTTTGTCATGTTGAGGTGCACTTGTGATCCAACGGTAGGAATTGCATTTCCAAATGCCGTAATTGAAGGTTTAGGGTGATTGTCTGGGGAGAAAGGACACCACAAATTTTTGTCGAAGAAGTCCATGTCTTTGTTATGAAATTAAAGGTAAAAAATCACAATAATCTACACCCCATTTTAGGTTAAAGACAAGGGACAGGACAAACGTGTCCCAAAGATAATGATATTTTTACACGTTTTGGACAATCCCTCCATATAACTTGTATAATTTTTCTAAGTTGATATGACTATTATATCTTATAGTGATGTGATAATAGTACTGACAATGACTTGGACCGACGGCCAAAACCATCCATTTTTGGCCAAGGAAAATTTGGCAGACGGCATGAAATCATATGTTAATTGAATTGAGAATGATAATTTACCAAGTGGCCTAAGTTTTAAGGGATCATAATATTATGCATAGACTTAAGAACATCGTGATTCTCTCGATGACATCGGATTAATATATATTATACATATATATATATATATATAAATATAATATATGTGTATATATGCACACAAATTTTGTATCTTCCTAGGATGATTTCATTGAAAATTGGTTTTGATTTTGCATTTGCTGTCTTGTTCCTTGAGACCACAAATTCTTTTACAAGTATAGGGCCCACAACATCAACCATGCCTTTTTCTTTTTTTTATTTTTTGAAATGGTCAACCATCGCTTATTGTTTTATATGTGAAACTTTTTCATATTATTCTGTCAATTTATTGAGTCTCTTTTGGCCAAGTAAGAAAGCTTGTGGCCACTCTATTACGCGTTTTGAAGTAAGTGCAATTTACTAAAGATAATTATAGTCAATTTTCATGTTAAAACTCGTTAAAACACAATCAATCACTCTAAATAAACTTGTAGTATACGCGAATTTCTCATTTGAGAAATTTAGGGAATTTACGGCTCGTCAACTCCCTTCTTTAATTTTGTACTCCCAGTTTTTGGTTTCTTAAAATTTTGTTGAATTTAATTCTGAAAGGAGAAAGAAGTTTAAAAGTATGTACAAAGGAAATATAAATCCTTATGCCCTTCACTATTTAATTTCGGCAAACTTCAAAAAGATAAAAACTATAATTTTATGTGATATCTAATTTGCTCAAATCACTCCAGTTTTCATCCAAGATGTAATCTAGCTCGACAGAAAGTTTTGTACTGAGAAAGTACTTTCTGTTTCTTATTTATTTATTTATTTATTTATTATTATTATTATTATTATTAGTACTTCTGGTTCTTATTTATTATTATTATTATTATTATTATTATTATTATTACTACTATTGAGATATGGTGGAAGTACGTTAAGTGAACCATGGTCCATGCTCATGGAGCTCATTCCCATGCATTCATGACTAAATTAATGTATGTACAATCGGATTCTCATGGTCTGTTGGTGTGGCCTTAACATATCTACGTGATTAATCAATCAATTCTTGTATTGTAAATTTAGAACCTGAGGATATTTTTGAAATACAATGAACATTAAAAAAAAAAAAAAAAAACCTTCCCAAGAACTGGTCTACCAACATCATATCAGTAATTCATTAGCAAATTGTGAGTGTTTAAGAATCAAATTAAAGCTTAAATACTGCAATATATAAAACTTTTACATTGTAGCAGTTGAAGCTAATAAGTTGAAACGATATTGTTAAACAAAACTCATAACACTAATTTTGCAGACCAAAAAAAAAAAAAAAGACAAAAAATGTATTTTCAAGTGGCTATCAAGTGAACTATTTTTTCTTATAAGAAGAAATATTGTCGTGAAAAAACTTTAACATATACTAGCAAAGATGATACTTTTTAAAATTCTTATCGTGGTCTCCGGTTATTATTAAAATAAATAAAGGAATACAAAAGTTAAAAAGAAGAGAGAGAGAGGAAAATATGAACTCATGAGCTTAAGGAAAAGGCCTCTTAAAATAAGTAAAAACTACAATATGTGTCCAAATTATTATTATGAAATTAAAATCTAACACAATATTTAAAATATCTTAGAAGTGTCTTTAATGATATACTAATTATTTTAATGATATTACATATTGTAATATATAATTACATATAAATAATTTTAATGATATCATTATGAGACAATTGTAGAATTTTTACAAATTAGAGTCATATTTCAATTCAATAAATATAATTAGACTACTTGTCTTATTAACCCTTAAAATAAAACAACATTGGGGTTACTGGATTATTTTTAGTGAATTGGCGTTGCTAGATTTTAACTGTCAAAATTGGTAAAATTAAACTGTTCTATACAAAGCACAACGCTATTCCTAAGATAGCAAAAGCCAAAAGAAATGAAAAAAAAAAAAAAAAAAAAGGTGAACACTGTGATTCCGATCCAATAGGAAAACGGCTTTTCAATTTTTCTTTTGTTTTTTTTTAATTTTAATTTAATTATTTTTGTGAAGTCTTCAACGTCAAGTTTTCAACGATATTTTGACCCTTCTAACTTCACTTCTGTAACGTGTGGGTCTCCGATGTCCTCCATGAGTTTAGAATGAGAATATGAATATTCGTCCACAACCAGAAAACACAGAATTTTCCTTTTCTCAATAAACTGTTGCGTCGAGAAATTCTTTTCCTCTCACTATTTATATTGCATATTTTTCATCGTTAAATTTGATAAAAAAACACGTTAAAATATAAAAATGTACAACACATAAGGCGAAAAATATAATCTTACTGCACGATAGTCCATTTTTTAGGCCTTATCGTAGAAATCTCACATAATTAGATATATATTATATAATATATTCTCCTTGGTACAGTCACACGTAGCTTTCTTTCATTCATTCATTCATTCATTCATTCATTCTTTCTTTCTTTCTCTCTTGTGGTTGCACCAAATTATTCTGCGCCAAATCACCTCCCTCAATCTCGCAGCAAGCACTTCACCACAAATTACGCTGTCCACAAGTGGAGCGTCCACTTTCCCCAATGAATTTCGATTGAGAAATCCAAAATTCTATAATAACTTTGCTTAGGATTGAGAAAAGGAAAGAAGAAGAAGAAGAAGAAGAAGAAAGAAGAAAAATTTAACCCCAGAAGTTGATTGAAATGATGGCTACCAGAAACTTTCTCATTTTTAAAACCCATTTTGATTTGCTTCATGAGCACCTCTTCAACAGCGTTCTGTACGGAAACATGGTTGGGGTTGTTGGTTCCATCTGGGTCTTCGTCTGGGACTATTTATATTTTGTTTTTGGCTTCATTACTCGATTTTTATTCAGGTATGTTTGATCAAGAATTTTTTTTTTCTTTGGGTCATTTTTTTTTGTTATCTCTGATTTTGGGTTAAATTTTTGCTCTAATTTTTCAGATTGGAGGAAAATGATCTGAAGAACAAGAGCGATCACACTGATTCGAGGAGTTTTAGGCGTACAGATATTGATGTATTCGGAGAAAAAGAGGTTGATTTTCATGTCCAAAACAGGCCAAATTATCATCATGATCAAAGAGAAGAAGAGATTGGTGAGGATTGTGATGTTTTGGAGAGTTCTTCAGCCACAAACACAACAAACAAATGCGAGTTCTTTTCTTTCAATGGCATCAATGGCTTCTTGGAAGAACCGAAAGCTCTGAGCTTCACCGTTCAAGAACTGTACTCTGGCTCCAACGAGTTTAGTCCTGTTGTTCCTGATTCCCAAATTCCCAAAACCCAATTATCTTCTGAGCTAGATTTTCTCTCTGCAAGTTCAGGACCAGAAACAGAGCAAGAGAAGGGCTTATCCGAAACCGAAACTTCAAGCGTAGAAGAAGAAACAGGGGATATGCAACAAGAGAAGGAATTTTTCGAAACCGAAACTTCGAGTATTGAAGCAGAAACAGAGGATGTGAAAAAAGAGAAGGAATTATCTGAAACCGCAATTATGAGTATTGAAGAAGAAACAGAGGATGTGAAACAAGAGAAGGAATTATCCGAAACCAAAACTTCGAGTATTGACGAAGTCTTAGAGAAACAAGAAGAAGAAGAAGACGACGACGAAGAAGAAAGTTCTCCTGAAACTGAGCTTTCTGAGATGGCTCGTGATTTATCCGAAGATGTCGGATCATTGTTGGAGAATTGCACCTCACCTTCTTCTGATGCAAAACCAGTACCTAAAAATATTTCAGGTGATGTGTCATCGAGAGATGAAGAAACTTTTATCATTCATTCCAATATCACTCATGAATTTGAAGACTTTAAGCTTGAATTTGATATTCAGGCCATTGATGAGAATGAGAAAAATGTAGAGAATCATGTTGAGGGTTTTCTTTTAGAAGAACACTCAGATTTTGATGATGAGGAGGAATACATAGAATTAGAACCCCACCGTCACGCGAAAATTCCGAAATCTTTCTCAGTGGAAGATGATTCTGCAGAAGTTGAGGACCAATATGAAGAAAAAGATGAAGAAGAGAAGGAAGAAGAAGAGAAAGTGACTTGTGCAGGTAAGAAGATGGAGTTTGCTTGGGAACATGAGGATGTTATAGAGCAACTCAAATGGGAACTGAGGAATGCCAGAACTGGAGGGCTGCCCACCATTTTAGAAGAGGAATCAGATTCGGATTCGCCGACGAAAGAAGATGATCATCATCTGAATTTGAAGCCTATGAAGATTGAGTTGAAGTTTGGTTACAAAGACCGGATTGAAGAGATACAGAAAGTGCACAGGACGTATGCAGAAAAGATGAGGAAACTTGACATCTTGAATAACCAAACCATGCATGCAATTGGTAAGTTGATTACTTTTTCCTTACAAAAGGTCTATCAATGTTTCTCATTGGCATTTAAAAATCAATATTTCATAGTATTTGTTTTTTTTTTTTTCTTGAAGTTGATCATCTGCTTTTTTTTTACCTTTTCAAACTGTCAATTGTTTTTCAAATCGAAATAAAATTTCTCTCTTTCCTTGTTTTAAGTTGCATTAACAACGTAGTAGGTAATGCACTAATTAATCAGAAAGTTGTGTATAATCGACGTAGGTAATGCACTAACAAGATTATTTTATAGAAAGATTCTCTTGAGGGAAAAAGAAAAATTGTATCTGCTGTATGGTGTGTGGACCTATATGATCTTTATTTCTCTCACTTGTCTTATTAAATTATGATTTCATAGTCTTATCTATTGGTATGATCAAGTTAAGTACAAAAACTATAAATAATTTTTTTTGGTTGGTCAGGTTTTCTACAGCTGAAAGGTAAATTCAAATCAATGCCAAATCAAAAGCCTTTGGTTCCGATTGTTAAGAGCATGTTGTCGCGCAAAGCACGGAAAGAAGCAAACGCAATTCTAGAATATGCCGGAAAGTTGCAAAACGACTTCGAATTGGTGTACGTAGGACAAGTCTGCCTGTCCTGGGAAATCCTTCATTGGCAGCACAGGAAAATCCAAGACTTGCTCCAAAACGACGACGCTCGAGGCTCTCATCAGTACAACCTTGTGGCCTCCGACTTCCAGCTTTTTCAAGTGCTTCTTCAGAGATTTGTAGAGGATGAATCATTTCAAGGACCGAGAGTTCAAAACTACGTCAAGAATCGATGTGTTATTCGTAGCTTCATGCAAGTTCCCGCCATAAAAGGTAGCGTCGAATTCGACAATTTTGCATTAATTTTTGTTGGTGTTCTTTCTTAGTAGTGTGACTAACTCTGTACTAATGTGTTATTTAAAAAAAAAAAAAAATTGTATTTCAGATGATTGTGTGAAGGATAAGCAGTACTTAATGGAAGGCAATGAAGATGCTATTTATTGTGAGAGTTTGGCAAAAATCATTTTGGAAGCAATGTTTACATTCTGGGAATTTCTTCGGAAAGATGAAAAGAGCAGCAACTCAAAAGTTGCTCAACAAACTATGACCGACCCGATTGACTCTAAGCTTCTGATGGAAATAAAGAAAAATTTCCAAAAGGTTTGCTTTATGAAAACTTTGACTAGGCCACTTTTATAGTAGTACATTTTATCGATATTACATATTTTAAACGTCAAATCTTATTTGAATCAAACAATACTCAAATTTAACATAACTTTGTATAATGATTCAAATCTATGCATGATAATAGAGCCTGTGTTTTTTTTTTTTTTTCTTATTTTAAAACCGACACCTAAAATGTGAATCGATGTTTGTTTTGTAGAAGGAGAGAAGGGTTAAGGACATACAGAGGAGCGGAAATTGTGTGGTGAAGAAGCTCCAAAAGCACCAAGGAGAAGGCCGGCTTCAACATGCATTGTTTTTGGCTCAAGTTGAGTTGAGGCTTGTTTCAAGAGTGCTAAGTATGTCAAGATTAACTAGAGACCAGTTAACTTGGTGTCAGCAGAAACTAAACCAGATCAGTTTCGTTAACAAAAAGGTTCACATGGAAACTTCGTTTTTGCTTTTTCCATGTTGACATGGGTAATCATTTCTGTGCCACAGTATTTATTGGGCCTCTTTTAGGGATACAAATTAGCACTAGGTTTGGGATATATCATTGACCTAAACTTGGCCAAATACTTGTGTAATAATGCATACACATTTGATTAGACATGATATACATATACAAATTAATGAAGATGTTGCTGATTTTAAAGGGTACCTTCTTTTTTTCTTTTTTTTTTTTTCACTAAACTTTAAAGGATACCTTCTTTTTTTTTTCTCCCAAAGTTTAGTGTTGCAAATTAACTCCTCCTTTTTTTTCGCGCAACCAAACGTGACCTGAATGTCTAAAATCACACACACCAAAAAAAAAAAAAAAGTTAAAAAGAGCCATTTGATTTTGATTTACAACAAAGCTAAAGCTGAAATCTTGCTCAAAAAGTTGAAGCTGTAGCTGTAATTGTGTTATTTCTTCTACAGGAATTCTAGAGGAATGCCCCTCAATAGAGGAACATAAACATTTATGTAACTTTTTAAACAGTAAAATATTTATACCCAACTTTCTTATATTACATACCAACTCAAAATGATATAATTGAAAGAGAATGACGCAAAAATAAGAATAAAATTAAGAGAACGAAGGGAAAATTCCCAAACTTTTCTTTGTAAGAGTTGAAAACCTAAACCAATCATGGCGGGTGTAAAAAAACACTTAAGAGTGTTTCTTTAATACAGTGATAATTTGAGGGGAATTTTCATATATACCATATTTTGAAACTCACTTTTTATAAATGCCATAAATGTTTTAGTGTGGTATAACTTAAACAAATAATATGACTAATAATACGGCATAACTTTTTCAAGTGTGACATAAATAAAAATTGTTTTTAAAAATATGGCATAATATATAATTTTTTCAATAATTGTGAACTCTGATGCGCAGACAGTCACTTGAGCTAACCTCTATTTTGCTCTAGTAAATAGTAAAGTTAATTAGGCTGTATAATATTTTTAAATTTAAGTGACTTTTAATATTTTTTTGAAAAACTATATTTCTCGCATGAATTGAAGAACTGGCTTTATTACCAAAAAAAAAAAAAAAGAAGAAGAAGAAGAAGAAGAAGAAGAAGAAGAATTTAAGAACTGGCCCATTATAGTGAGTGACCACATAGGAATTTGGTCTCAAGAACTGGCCCACTGTAGGGACTGACTACATAGGAGTTTGGTCTTATTTGGAGGCCCAAAATAAATTGCCAGACTATAAAGTTAGCAGCATGAAATATAGTTGCTTTAAGTTTATCGTGATGGTTGAACTTTTTAAGTATCTTATTACATTTTTCATATAGGTTTTATCCAACCATTTTGTATATATATATTTTTTTATTTTGATTAGTTTATAAACGATTTTCTTATATCTAAATAGTAGATCTTTGGGATTTTACAAGTATGAAACAAATTAAAGGCTTAGATTGATTTATACCATTTAAAAAATATTTGTAGAAAATATCAAAACCATATCATCAGACTAAAATTATAATTTTAAATATGTACTCCTATCATTAGCAATTTGGAAAAAAGACAGCATGAAAGAAAGTGGAAAAAAAAAAAAAAGAGCCTAACTATTTTAGAACATTTTAGTCCTTATAAGAAAAAACTTTTATCAAATGCGACATTTAACGTGACACTATGTGTAAATAGTTTTTAGCTATAATATAATTAATCCCCACCTTAAAATGGTGGCATTGGGCGTAAATACCTTTTGATCATTCAATGTAAATACACAAGCAGATCAGACTCAATCTTGCTGAAAATTTTCATTATTATTGATTATTCACTTAAAAGATATTAAAATTTCACATCTAATTTTCAAGAAAATTTTAGTCAAGAAAATCGTTATTACCGGTGAGAAAAATACCTATTAGTGGAGCCAAGAATTTTTCCACTAAAATCTAATATTATCCCAATGTAGCCACTATATAATTGTCATTAAAAGTCAATAGAAGTGATAAAACTGGGTTTTTGTCGATAAACATGCACGCCTAATGGTGAATGATCGCAATTAAATTTCTAATTAGTGGCTGCCAATAGCACGGAAATTAGGCATTATAGGATTAAAATTGCCACTAAGCAGCTTATAGGTGAAAGCTAAGTCAGAGGCCAAAAAAATAAAAATAAAAATAAAATAAACTGCAAGGAACTTAGAAATTGCGCGTGGGATTATTCTTGCCACTACAAGTCACTTTCAGCATCTTTAATCACAGTTACACACACAAGTACAGATTTGTTTCTATCCTTCTTAAGTTATTTGCAAATCGAAATAATGCATAAATAAAACAGAAGATATTCCGTGGCAATATATGAAAAGAATTATCTTGAAACATAAACATAAAATCACATCAATATATATATATATATATATATATTAATATAACCTAACAAAATAAAACGATAATTTAAAATTGTCCTCAACAAATAAAGTACTTTTTTTTTATATAAAATATATATATGCACACACACAATATATATAATTGAAGGAATCTAAACCTGACTAGACACATATGGAACTTTTGTAGGTTGGCCTAATAATGCATTAAATATCTACATTGTGCTCTAGCTTAATAATTTTTTTTACTAGTTAAAATAAGGGATCAGCGGTATCTTCACATCCTCGTATTATTCTTATAAAAAATCTACATAGATTATAAACGGAACGACCAAAAAACAAATTGACCTATGCCTTCGTCTGTTAGGATTTAGAGGGTTTAAAATCACATCAACTCAATCTATATTCATAAGCTATTAAGGGCTACTATTGAAGTCTCGTTCCAGACAAGACAAATTGATCCTTAGATGCCACCATCATCGCGGTCAGGAATCTACAATATAGTGTGCAACTAACTATTTCTTTATGTTTAAATGCTTCTTTTGAGCCAATTCTCATTATTTTTATTTTTGTTGCATGTGCCACATTAATTAATTAACTAACTTTAATTAATGCCGTGTATCGACGTTGACTTTGTAATGGCCAAAGGATGTGAATGCATAGTATAGTTCACCCACGATGCTTAAAACTCCAATATGGTATATTCTGATCTATAGAAGCATCAACATGCCATAGTTCATATATATGCCTAGATATATAGTTGGTGTTTTGAAAATAGGAGAAAATTGTTTTATTTCAAAAAATAAGAATTTTTGAGGAATCGTGCTGAGAGTTTTTTAAAAATTTTTACCTCAAAAACATGCAAAATCATTTCCAAAAACTCTAAAAATTATACCAAACTGGTAGACACTCACACACAATGGAGGAGAAGCAAAGTGAGGTTGTGGTGTTGGGGACATGGGCAAGCTCATTCAGTGGCAGAGTTGAGATAGCCCTAAAACCTAAGGGCATGCCTTATGAGTATGTAGAAGAAGATTTGGCAAGAAAGAGAGAAAGCAATTGAAGAGTTCAGCGAGTTGCTGAAAGTATTTGAAGAAGGAATCTAGAGAGATTTTCCGGTAAGATCGCCTTTCTTCAACGACAATGGCAACATGAGCTTTCTTGGGATTGTAGTGAACTCGTATGCTTGCAGCAATCTAGCTTTCCATGAGGTTGTTGCAGTGATTATTTTTGTCACATCCTAAAATTCGGGTAGTGATATGGTGGATTAATTAAGTTAATTAATCCAAATTTTTGATTAAAATCACCAATTAAATGATTTGGGTTATTTTAAAAAACGTGATAATTTAAAAACATTTTAAAACATTTATCGTTATTTTGAAACAGTAAAACATAAAATAAAATATTAAAGATAATTAAACATAAGTCGGGTCCCACCGGATCTACATTAGTATACACACATGATATCTACAATAAAATAATACAATCACAGTCCAATACGAGAGATAGACATTAAAATAATACATGCCTTGAATTAAATGAAGCAATAACCTAAAACAGTATTCCTATGACTCACGTGTTGCCCTGTTGCCTCTTGGTCGGTCTTAAGCTACAATCAGCCTAGGGGAAAGGTTTTAAAAATAGATAAAGAAAATGTGAGTGGAAGGCTAAGTAGGACTAGGGTTTAGAAAACATAAATTTTCATACTTGAAGATAATTTATAAAAATTCAAAAAGATGGATAGAACATATTTAATTCATTCTTATCTTTTTAAAACACTATTCATCTAAAATATTCTTTATCAATTAGTTTGTTAACAAAGCCATAATATTATCCCCATAGTGGCCCAGTTAGGTTTTGGGGTCTGCTCCTAAGGTTGTACGCTATACGACCCAATATTTGAATATGGCATCATGCTCAATTATTTCATTCTAGGCGGTATTAGTAACACACTCGGTGTTATATCATTATTTAGGTCTTATCTTATCAAGTGTTCTCATTTACATTCATTATTTGATTAATTATGATCATTCAGTTCTCAATAAATAATGAAAATACTAGGAAGTTTATATAAATCATTCCTCGAAAATCATTTTTTATAAGAATCATTTTGTAAGAAACTATTCGTAAGAAATCATTTTATAAGAAATCATTTTTGTGGCCTAGAGCCCCTTTTGTTATGCATTAAAATATTTTGAAAGAATCTTTTTGAGGCCAAAACCAATTAAAAACTTGGCTATCAAGGAAAATGGGTAGAAGTCCTACCTGGATATCCTACATCGTGACTCAACACCGTAGTCCCGACTTGCTATACGTTAGCTCCATGGAACCATGAACAACGTTAAATGTAAACTAAGTTCATCAGCATCTAGGTTAAGATATGCTATACTATTAAGCTATCTTATGGTGTCCTAGTGTGCCATTTACATCCATAAAATCATACTATAAAGTTTAAATTCTCAATCTGGGCTTAAAATAGTAAAAACGGGTGAAAACAACTATTTTTTCTATGGCCGGTCAGCCTGTCGAATTCCCTGGTCTGGCCTACTATACAGTTTGGCCTACCGGCTAGGTAGGACCGTCCTACTGAACTTTCCTAGGTTTGGCATCCCAAAATGATGAGTTTGGCATGCCGGACTCATGAATTCGGCCTGCCAAACTGAAAAAATCTAAAAAGTTCCACATTTGAGCTTCGACCTCCCGAGCTCAAATCTTCATTTTCAACCCTTTTTCTCAATTTATGGGCATAGAAAACATTCATATATAATAGAAAAACATACTAAAACACTCATAAATACGTTTAAATAAGATTTGCATAGAAATTTTTAAAAAAATCTAAAAATGACAAAAATGGAGAAAAATAGAAAAACTTGATTTAAATCCGTTTTTCATCAAACCAAACTTAGATTTTCGATGTTATGAGTTCCACTAACTTAGATTTAAGGTTTTCTAATCTTATAAAACCTAGATTACAACATTTCAAAGAAATTTAGAAAAAGTTTAAAATTTTGAAAAAAAAAAAACAAACAAACCTTGGATTTAAGCTTTAAATCAAGTTTAAGTATGCCCAACGCATTCCTGAGCTTCCAATCTATCGAGAATTGAAGCTTGAGCCATGATTTTAGATCGAAAATGAGAGGAAGGAGAGAAAGAGAGGGACGGTGAGAGAGATAAACAAGAAAGAGTCTGAGAGAGTGAGAGAGGGAGAGCGTGAGAGAGTGTGAGAGAGAGTGAGTGAGGGAAGGAGAGGGAGAGGAATAAATAAAGGGAAAATGTAGCTTTGTAGTGTGAAAATCATGTTCCAACTCATAGTCTTTTAGAAAGGGACATACCGGACATTTGACAAATTGTTTTATTTCAAAATTTAAAATAATAAATACAAATAAAAATAATTTAGAGTGGTTTAAAATAATTAACAATAATCAAAAGTAACTTTAATTTGAAAATATTACAAAATAGTTAAATTAAGTTTAATTTACATCAGGGCACACTAATTCACCATTTACTCACTAATCTCACTTAATTAAATCCTAGATGTTACAATTTCACCTGAAAAGAACCCAACATTTTTGTCGTAGGTGAATTGTCTTAGGGAATGCCCTTTGATCAGAGGGACGCTTCCTGATCATGATAGATTGGTTGATAGGCTCAAGGCCTTTCAAGCTAGATTGTCTTGAATATGGATTTTCCAAAATTATGATATATATATATATATATATATATAATCACGTGAATAAAGTTTGGAATCAAGTACCCCTGTGAATATGCTCCTGCTGTTATTTGGATTTTGTTAATGGAAGATGGATTCGACAAACGCCTTGACATTATTGGGAAATTGCAGCTATTACCTAAATAGCATATTTAGGTGAAAGAAAAAAAAAATTGAGCTTATTGGTGAATCTCAAATTCATTAAATTTAACCACAGGGTAATTTCAAGATTTATTAAATTTAGTCATGAAGTGAATTCAAGATTTATCAGATAAATCTTAGATTTATTAAATTTGATTCTGTTATAAATCCAGAATTCACTGCTATTTAGTATCAGATTTACTAAATTGGTAATGTAAAAAATCCGGTATTGTTGTTCAGTAACTTGTCCAAAATTTTTTACATTTATTTTTATCTTGTTTAAAAGATGCTACAAATTCATTCTCCCCTAGATAAATTTATTAGGTTAGGTTTAAAGTTCAAATCCACCCAACAGAAGGATTTGTTTAACATTTAAAGAGCATTAAAATAGCAGTCATGTATTATAAAAAAAAGGAAAAAGAAAAAGCAGTCATGTCGTTTCTAGGTCACGCTTTCTTCTTTTAATGTCGTTTTTATGTTGTTGTGCTTTATTCAGTCAATGTCGTTTTTAGGTGGTTTACCTTTTTCACTTGACGTTTTTTCGGTTACATTTCCTGAAAGTTTGAAAGACATTTTCTTCGTGCTGTCATTTTTTTGTTGCTGTGGTTTTTAGGTGGTCTTAGTCAATTTCACGTTATTGTCGTTTTCTGTTTCAGGTTCCTTTTGGGTTATTGTCGCTCTTAGTTGCTGTTGTTTGTGGAGTTATCGTCGTGTCATGTTACCGTCCTCCTTTTTTTTTATTTTTAATCATCATCGGCTCATCTTGTGTTGTGTCGTCGTGGTTTCTTCTTTGTCGCTTTCCTTTTATTATTATTATTATTATTATTATTATTTGTTATTGTCATTTCGTGGTTTCATTTCGTTTGCATCTTACCGTCGTTTTGAGCGGTTTTCGTTTATCCCACCGACGTCGGTTTTTGTTGGTTGTTGTTCATTCATTTGATGTCGTTTTGGGTTATCATCCTCTGGTTAGTTTGGTGTCCTTTCTGGGATGTCGTTTTTTATGTTGTCGCTTTAAATCAATGTCGGAGTTATCGTGGCTTGCAATGCTGTGGGGTTCTTCTCCTTAGCGTTGGTTATTTTAGAATAAATTATACAGACACTTTTTGTATTTTGCTTAAATTACAGAGATATTTTTTGAATCAAATCTAATCACACTGACACCTCTTAACTTTTTGAAAAAGTTACACAAAGACCTTCTCTATTAGTTGACCGCAAGGGTTGATCGTTAATTGACTATTAATTTAATTTAAAATACCAAAATTTATTTGACTTATTTTATGCAGTTAAAAATGACTATTTTACTCTTCTTTAACATTAAAAATGAGTTTAAATAATTTGTACACATTTATAACTATAAATTTCAGTCTAATAGAAGATAAAATATTTTTTCTTTTCTTTTTTTTTCTCCAAATATAAAAATTATGCCCACAGTAAGATAAAATACAATTAGAACAAATTAATTACAACAAAACCAAAACTTACTAATTCCAACAGAATAACAATTCAATTATTAAAAAAATGGTTTATTTTTTTATAAAATTAACTAATTCCATCAAAACCTAAAAAAAATTCTTACTCTCCTTTAGTGCTTTATTTTTCATAAAAGATAAAAAATTTATATCAAAGTTATAAAAACATAAAGAAAAAAAATATTTTTTGAGAAAAATTGGTAATGTAAAAAAATAAAATAAATATAAAACTCTATCTAGAGGAGGCCTGACGGGGTGGAGATCACGGCCAGACGGCTGGGTGTGATTGAAAGGGGGATGACGGGGTGGTTGTGTTTGATTAGACAAGGGCAGATCAATGGAATGGAGGCGGGCTGAGTTGGACGCTCGGATGGGGGCAAATGGTGTTGGACGCAGTGAAAGGGGGGGCGGGTGGTGTTGCTGGGCCCGATGGTGCAGTCATTGGCAAAGAGAGGGCCAAGTGGATTTAGGCGGGGGTCAAGTGGGGTGGAGGGACAAGGAGGCAAGCCTTTTTTTTTTTTCCCCTTTTTTTGTTTCATGGTTTTAATTTTTTTAAGGATTTTTAATTTTTTTTGGTAAAAAAGATTTTGTTCTTTCTTTTCTTGTTTTCCTTTTTTTTGTGGATTTTTATTTTTTTCGTAAAAAAACAAATAAATGGTTGTGATTTGGTGATTTTAGATCAATGTCTGAGATTTAAAGGGTATTTTTGTTATTTTTATAAAAAGTTAACAGATTTAAGCCCACAGGGTGTCAGTGTGATTAGTTTTGGTTATGAGGGTGTCTTTGTAATTTGGGCAAAACATAATAAGTGTTAGTATAATTTATCTATTATTTTATTTGAGGCAGTTTAATTTTTTTTTTTAGGATGTCGTTCTTTATGTTGTCGCTTTGAATCAATGTCGTTATTTTAGAGTTATCGTCACTTCCAATGTTGTGGGTTTCTTTCCTTAACTTTGGTTTTTTAATTTGGGGTCCAGACTTGGATTTAAGATCAATAAGCTTCTAGGAAAACGACATTCATACCATTAGAATTTATTTTTTCTTTTGCAAAATATTGGAGTATTGGTAACATAGTTCCAACTATAAGTTGGTATCAAAATGTTGTAACGTGTGAGAGTTTTATATTGTAATAAACTTTTGCTTTACACTGTATATTTGAAAAGCTTTACACTGTAGTAGTTAGAACTACATTCTAACTAGGTTATCAAATGAAGCTTATGTTATTGGAATATCACTAAACTTTCTTGTGATTCTTCCACAATTCATTCAGCATAGATGTTGACCACCTTCAACAGGCATTTATAGCTTTTAAATCTATGGCCAACAACTTTTTTTCTTAGCACAATCTGTCTGACAAAGCTTGGAGAAGATGTTTCACAGCTACTTCACGGTTTTCATTTTTATTTTAAAATCTGACTAGAAAAAGTTCACCCCAATGGCAAACAGAGGAAAACAGAGTCCATTGCACAAGGAAACTAGAAGCAATGCTAATAATATATATGGGCATGGCATTAATTATGAAGAGAATATATTCGGTGCATAACACAACCTGCACAACATATTATTTGCCCTTGATCTATACGTACCTCACATGCAAAGTCCCAATAACTTGACAAGTGTTATTTGCTCACATAATATAATTCCATAAAACAAATACTAACTAGGTATTGACATTAAATCTCATTACCATATTGGCCAGCCTTCAGGCTTTAGGATACACCTCTTTCATTTTGGCGACCAATTTGTCATGAGGTGGGAGAGTCTGCTTCACGAGAGGGTGTCGTTTGAGAGCATTCACCCACAACAAGAAGTGTGGTGGGGTCTTTTCAGGGGTCATAGTCTCTGCAATTGCCTCATTAAATGCTTCATAGTTGCATGAAGCTGTTCCCACAATGATGTCCAAGAGCCCCAGTGCCTGGTCATTTGAGAAGGGGAATTTTCCGGGAAAATCCCTCTTGATTCCATCTTCAAACACCCTCAACAACTCGTTCATGTCATCGATCGCCTTTTCTTGTTCGTTGCCTTTGGACGTGAGGATGGGAAACATAGCCAACATAATCTGAGAATGGAAAGGGAAGGAGTACACAAAGTTTGAATTTCTAGAGATGCAAATTATACCCTATTTGAGCAAATAATTTATAGGAAGGCTATTATTTTGTGACAAATTACATGGAAAATTAATTGTCACTCTTATGATTACCAAAATTTAATTTTATAACATGTTTTTCACATTGGTTGCCGCTAAACACTAAGCACATCAAAATGGGAGCTTCCTATCGTAGGGATTCTTTATGGTAATTTAAGTTTCTGAATGTTAGACTTTATTAAAATCACATTGAAATAAAAATACGTATATGACATTTCAAAATAAATTCCACGCTATCATAAAATTGACATACACATACCTTCTGATCAAAGAAGTCAACCCAAAAACGAACTTTAGCTCTCTCAAAAGGATCCTTGGGCAATAGCTTAGGCTCCCCGTTCCAAGTCTCGTCGATGTACTCAAGGATGACAAGCGATTCCACGATGGCTTTCCCTTTGTGCACAAGCACAGGTACCTTTTTGTGGACAGGATTTTGGAGAAGAAGGAGCTCACTTTTGTTGGATAGATCTTCTTCTACGTACTCATAGGGTATGCCCTTAAGTTTAAGGGCTAACTCAACTCTCTTGCAATAGGCACTAGGCCATGTCCCAAGCACAACCACCTCACTTTTCTTTTCTTCCATCTCTCTCTAGGAAATGGATTGAACTTTGATGTAGGGATTTGCATGGTGAGGCCTTTTATATATTGCTACGGCGGGTATGACATTTCTTGCATTGAAAGAGATGATATTCTTAATTAAGAATCAGTAAAGAAAGATTTTAAGAATTATAAATGGGGAAAATAAGTGTAGAGATAGAGATCAAAACTCGGAGAAAGAAAATTTTTTTTAAAGGAGAAGAAGTTAAATCTTGTGCCGGCAACTTATCTTATATACACATATGTGCTTTCGTCAATGGTCGTGTTAGAAAGAATAAAAAATTTTGAAGGTAAATAAAATAAAGGGTAATATTTATAAATGCTATTTTAAAATATTTACTTTTTTTTTATAAAAATTTATTTGTAGCATAACTTAACATGTCATATAAATGATAGTGTGATATAAACTTTTTTAAATGTAACATAAATAAATATAACTTGTAAAAGTGTAGCATAACGTGCAATTTTCTAAAAAAAAAGACTTAACGACATGGTGACATGTTTGAGAAGTGATTTATTGCTTTAATTAATCTTAAAAGAACTAATTATTTTGTTCTTGAAAATATAAAATAACTAATTATTATTTTTTACATAATTTGATAATTACGAAAACGAAAACGAAAAAAATGCTTTTTTTTTTTTTTTTTTTTGTGGAAAATTCTAGAAAAGGGCATTACATCAACGTATTTTCCTCACCTTCTCTTATTGTATCCCAAGTTAAGAATAGCTGAATTCTAAGATAATAACACAAAACTAAAGAAGTGCCAGCCCGCTTTCCTCATCGATTTATAACTTATCTTTCTACTCTTACTCGACGGGCAAATTTTCTATTTTCTCTCATTCCTGCTAGTGGTCAGACAAAAGAACTGAAGATTGGGCTTCACACAGGGATAATATGGGAAAACGCCCCTCTGACTTTTTTTTATTTAAAAATTTTCTATGCTCTTTATTACATACTCTAGATACTTTTTCCAAATGTTTTTAGAGATGTTTTTGCATAATTTTAAAGCAAAATTTCAAAATTATTATTAGTATAATTCTTCAAAAATTCTCATTTGTTAAAATAAAGCTATTTTAAAAACACTACCAATCTGGCCCTTTAATTTTCTCCTTTGTTTTTTTAAAAAATTACACTTTTTATGACGGAGTTGAAATGTAGCAAAGTTTTCAAAATATAATAAAAATAACAAAAATTATATAATAATTACAGTAAAATGTTACATTTTATACTATAAAATTACATAATATTTTTAATAATTTTAATTTTGGTTATTCTTATGATATTTTAAAATTCTACCATATTTCATCTTTATAATAAAAAATCTGCTATATTTTTTAAAAAATCTCTTTTATTTTTTTTTGAGAAAATTACATGTTATGCCATAATTTAAAAAATTATATTTATTTGTGTCACATTATTATTCATATTACATATTAAGTTATGCAACAAATAAACATTAGGTGACATTTATAAAAAATAAATCTTACATTAAACATTTACGAAAATTTCTTTTTTTAAATGGTTAATGAGGCATGCGGCTTTTTTTTATTTTTAGGATTAAAATATGTCTGTAGTTCATGAATATTCTTTATATGTCCCAATACATATGTATAAAAATATTAACGACCATAATAATGATATTGTTAGTTTTAATTTATTTTTTTAGAATGACTATAATATACGTATTTAAGATTTCAAACGGATTATGATATCATTATATTTAAAAAAAATCCTAAAATTAAGGTGTTTGTTGCTTAAACTCAAATTGGTATCTAAAATAACGATTTTAAAATTCTCTAAAAAGATTAAATTTTTTTATTGACAAGTTGGATTTACCAACAAATTAGAATTAGGGTGTTGTAATTAAATTAATGATATCGTTTTATTGACAAATTAAAATTATGGTGTTGTAATTAAATTAATGACACAATATTATTAAGTTTTTTATGTGTCTTAATGGTTATATAATTGATCAATCATTAAGTTAATGATACGTAATGATAGTGATACGCAATTGCATTCATTTCTTAAGACTTCAAGTGAATGATATTTCCTTTGTTTTGTGATATGTAATTAAATTAATGATATAGTATTTATTAAGTCTTTTTGTGTATCTTATAGGTTATATAATTGTTATATCATTAAGTTAATGGTATGTAATGATAATGATACTCAATTTATTTTTTTAAGACTTCAAGTGAAAATGATAATGTATCAATGTAATATGTTAAAATAAAAAATATACGTGTATTTTTTTCCTAATTTAACTATTTAAAAAATTAAAAAAATGTGGTATAAAAATTTAAATATATGATAATATTTAGTTAGAAGGTCTTTTAGGATTCTAAATATATAAAATTTTAAAAAGAGAATATGTAAATGATATTTGCCTAATAAAAAAGGCATATATTAATTCACTCTAAATAGTTACGTAATTTTTACTTTTTTAAATCTCTTTGGGCTTTGATTGGGCCTGAAGTGGGCGTCACGAGCACGCTAGAGAGCCTGGCAAGATGTGTTTTTGTTAGCCGTCAGATCCACGGCATCGAACGATGCAAAAATTCCCTTTCAGATTTGGCAGTCAAGTATCATCTATGTGAGCAAAACTCCCCTGCATAAAAAAAAACCCTAGTTCATACTAACACAGGGACAGACATAGTCACACAGACCAAGGCCAAGACCAACTCAAGATGGTGCAGCGTCTCACCTACCGCAAGCGCCACAGCTACGCCACCAAATCTAACCAACACAGAATCGTCAAAACCCCAGGTAACATACATATACACACACATAAATATATATAGAATTTCTTACTCTAAAATGTTACTGCTTTGGAAGTTATCTGTGGATTTTATTTTCGGGGTATTGTAAAGACTGCTCATTTAAGATTGGGAGAATGTGATTTTGTTGATTTATTTATTTACTTGTTTGTGTGGTTAATTAGGAGGGAAGCTTGTGTATCAGACCACTAAGAAGAGGGCAAGTGGGCCTAAATGTCCTGTTACTGGAAAGAGAATTCAAGGGGTATGCGTCATTTTTTTTGTCTCATTTTTTTCATCGTAATTAGATTGTTGTTTTCTTTCTTCCCATGTGGGAGTTTAGCTGAAATGAAAGTAATCACATTAGCTTTCTATTTAAGTTAATGGGTCTGTTTTAATTTATTATTATTATTATTTGTTTTTATCATTTTTGTTCACACCAATTGGCATGCTCGACTGTTTCTCTTGGCAATATGTGAAACTGGAGTTTACGATTGTTTATACCATTGCTGCAGCAATGGTATAAATTTGTAGGTAGGACTAGGATGCGTATATCAGTAAATGGATATCATGTTTAAATTTTAAATTGTATATTTTGCAAAATTGTGGATAGAGTATTGCATTTGATGAGTTTTGATTGAGAATAACTGTACAAGATTCTCATTTAGAATCCTTTGGTTTAAAATACGCTTTGAGGATCTTGTGTGATATTCTATTCACTGCCCTAAACATGCGTTTAATCTACTAACATTCTCCAGAAGTAGTCTTCTGAGTTGTGCTACACTCGATTGCTAGTACAGTCGCATCTTTAATTTGACTTTTTCAATTCTGGCTATGTTGTTGTAGATTCCTCACCTGAGACCGGCTGAGTACAAGAGGTCCAGATTGTCCAGGAACCGTAGGACCGTCAACCGTGCCTATGGTGGAGTCTTGTCAGGTGGTGCCGTCAGAGAAAGGTTTGCTTGTTCTTGAATAACCTTTAGGAATTACTGGTTTTCGATTTACTCGTCGTCTGTTTGGTTCAAGATAAATAACCTGTATTTGTTTTTCCTATTGGACAGGATCATCCGTGCGTTTTTGGTGGAAGAACAAAAGATTGTGAAAAAGGTGTTGAAGATTCAGAAGGCAAAGGAAAAACAAGCCTCAAAGAGCTAAGTTTCAGAGCAACTTATAGTTTAATTTGGCTAGATGATGGCGATTAGTTAATTATTAGGAAGTCCTTTGACGCATTCCGATTTGGTATTTTTAAAATTTTCTGTGGCTGGTTTTAACTGTGATTTCTGGTGGTTCATTTGTCGAAAATGCACTTTTGTCTTAATTTTATCAGTTGGCGGTGGAATCAACTTCATCTTGGAATTGCTTTGTGTGACACCAAATCAGTTGCTCTTTCTTTTTTCTTCTCTTTTATTAAATTTTAGTCAAGTTCTTATATTTCAGAGGCATTTATCTGCAACTGACGATTCCAGTTTTAGGAAAAGGTTCTTACCAAGGGTTGTTATATGGTGCCGGAGGTCTGATTCACGGCACCAAAAGATGTCCTGCAAGTATATTTTCTATTTTGCATTTCTGAAACCGATGCTTGTTTTTTTTCATAGTTTTAACGTTGAAGTTCACAAATATATAGTATTCCCGACATTGGTGCCTAGAATTCTTCTCTTGGCAACCCCCTTGTCAATTATGTTGGGAGGGGTGATATTGATAAGCTCATATTTTCTTGAGAGGCAAATCATGTTTAAACTATAATTCATGGCGGGGTTTATATCCCATAAAGCACTTGGCCAGATGACGGATCCATGGATGCTATTTCCAATGCTATTTCTATGGATCCATTTGGTAGTTCACTTCTAATTGAAGTTTTAAGTTTAAAAACTGTAGCAACTTTTGGTTATTTTTACTATAGTTGTTGAGAGTTTTATACTGTTTATATTTTAAACTGATGAGTGAAACGACACTAAAAGTTTTATTTTCGTTTTCTTTTGACATGCGGTTTCTATTGCCTCAGATATTCACGAGCAAATAGAACCTATTATGATCTCATGTGTCTTAGCATTAATGTTCTAAAAAAAAATTATGGATGTATTGGTGCACGCTTATGTTCAATTGTAGCACTTTTCAGATTGCTTATATCATAATGAAATAAAAAGAGTGGTATAAGACAAATACCATCGTTATGTTGCGAGCATTATTGGTGCGATAGATTGGGAATGAGTCCAGAGTTTTTAGCTGTTCTAAGCTTTTTTTCGTTTAATCTCGCCTTCAAAAAAGGGATAACTTGGAAGAACAATCAATATTCCAAATCCAAATCCTATCTGTCGCGTCTTCTTGGCGATTCAGAGGAATCCTCAGAGCAGTTTGACTGGTTTATGATAGGACAGTGTGTAGTTCATCATGGTCCCACTCACGGACAGAATGGGTGGTTGCTCTGAATTTTTACTCTCTTTTAATTCAGTATATGAAATCATTGGCGGAGTTAGGTAGTCGTTTTTTAAAATTTAGATTTTTACTCTTAATTTGTAATTTAAAATTTTAGTTGTCCTTATTTTGAAAGAAAATTGTAATTGTGCATCTACAAAATAGTTGAAATATAGTGTTGTGTCATCATAAAATAACTGAATTATATTGTTATGTCCTTATAAAATAATTAAATTTTATTGTTGTATCTCTATTTTACAAGAAAAATTATAATTATAAAGATGCCTTAATCATTGAAATGTATAGTTATATATATTTAATTCCTTTATTACTTTCAATTTTTACATAGAGCCCCTACTGAGAAGTCCTGACTCTATTCCTGTATAAAATTTTATACAACTTGTGGTTTGCCTCCTAAAGTTCTACATCTCTTTATCTGCATTATCTTTTTAATTCAGTCACGTCTTTACCGTCCTGACCAATTTTTCCAGCTCCTCCCTTAATCATGGTGTATGTTTTTGCAAGCTACAAGATTTTATTTAATTACTGCCGTACATTGTGATATGTTATCGCTTGAAAGAGCTAATCAGAGTTTGGAGCACTGAAGGCTTATTTGAATTAAGGGCATCTTTGCTTTGCATCAAAGAGAAAGAGAAAGCAAGGAGTATTTATTTTCTTTTTGAATAGTGTGTTTAGTTACAAAATCAGTAATAAGAGTTTTATAGGCCTTACACAATATAAGAAATGAGGAAAGTGAATACCAATCCTCTCATACTTTTTAGTCTTGATTCTTTATAAAAAATAATGAATAGCATATTTACTTCGAGGTCTATTTTTGAATAGTGTGTTTAGTTACAAAATCAATAATAAGAGTTTTATAGGCCTTACACAATATAAGAAATGAGGAAAGTGAATACCAATCTTCTCATACTTTTTAGTCTTGATTTTTTATAAAAAATAATAAATAGCATATTTATTTAGAGGTCTATTTAAATGTTAATATTTAATGGCTATTAATTATGTAAAAAGTATATTTTTGTAAGTATATTAAATAAGATCCTTATTGCTACGTAAAAAAACACTAGAAAAGGAATGAGATTGTTTCTTATTACTCCATCTAATAAGTAAATAAACACTAAAAAAAAATTAATGATGCTTAATCTTAATACTCTATCATTCTTTCTAATCCTATTATCTTTTTCTTTATGTTCTTTTACCGTTTTGTAAATACAACCTTTTTAAGTGTTTTAGACGAAGAATCTCATTAAAGCCAATAAAAAGATTCTCCTGACATGGAGATTTGGAGAGACATAATAAAGACAATGTCAGTTTGACCCATGAGAAAAATTGGAAAAAGTGGTACAACATTTTGACACGACAGACTACTCAATACTTGTTAGTCCTCCACTTTGCTTTACTTCAAGGTTTGTGAATTTTTTTAAAGGAAGGTTAGGGCATTTTTATCTCCTAAGATTGAAGTGAAAACTTAAAGTAAACGTTGCAAGTTTCGCATTGTAGTGCAGAGATGTGATGGTGTGTGCGTGACTTCAATATTTCACAAGTTGTTCGAATTATGTGCTGATGATCCTGATAAAGGACATTAGCAAGCAATGAAATATTAGAGCATGCTATATATTCTACACAACGTAGACGTTACTTTGGTTTGGTTTGGTTAGTGAGTGGTTGGTTATATCGATTCCGATAATATAATGATTTAGATAAGCGTTGATCAACTGGTTACTCTTCCCAAAGCACCATTAGTTGGAGGTCCACTTTATAATCTGTAATTTTGCCTACTCATGTTAGTTACAAAGGTTTGTTAAAAAAGCTATGTGGCTCTCAAGCATGATTAAAAACTTGAGAGTTGTGCAAAAATGCGAGAGTGTATTCTATAGCAAAGAATCAAGTTAATCGTCATAGAGTGAAAGATGTTGACATTTGATATCATCTTGTACAATTCCAACTACTATAGATTAGGACTGCTCTCAGATGTGATGATGAAGGTGGTTTAATTAATCAAGTTCAAATATTACATGGACCTTATTAATATTTTTTTGAAGGTGCTTGTGGGCGCAAACAATTGAATTGTTGAGGTCAACTTCATTTGTGAGAGAAAAATGTTGAGAAAGAAAAGGCAGCGTATAAAAATGTCACCCCCCCCCCCCCTCCCTGAAGAAGCACCTTTATAAGATTTTGTCCTCTTAAATGGCTTTTTTTAAAACTGTCATTTTAATAAAAAAAGGTGATTCATTAGAAGCCCAAGTTATCGTTCCTTCTTTAATTAAAAATGGTAATTTATTAAGAATCTAAATTACCATCTCTTTTCACTCGCTCATGTAGTAGATTACTTTGGTCGTCGGCACTGAGGGGGATAGGGAAGGGGTGGAGGTGACGGATTGTAAATTGGTAGGTTCCAAAGTTAAAACCTATCAAATTCCAACATATTTTCTTCGCCTTTGGTTGTTGGCGCAGGATACCAGATTGTAACTTTAGAACCTATCACATGCTGACATATTTTCTTTGCCATAAAAAAGCATCAACTACCTCTAGTCGTCGGCACATAATGTCGAATTGTAATGGTAGGTTCTAAAGTTTTGAAACAAAGAAATGCCAAACACCTTCAGTCGTCGGCACAGGATGTCGAATTTGAATTTGACTTTAAGACCTACTAGATTTCAACATGTTTTTTTTTTAAACAAAAAAGCATCAATTGCCTCTAGTCTCCAATGTTGGGTGCCGAATTATAGGTCTAGTAGGTTCCAAAGTTGGAACTTTTGTCTCGAATATTTAAGATTGTCCAATACAGCGGTCAACACATCATTCGTCCCCTAGGATTGGAACGTGCCTTGGGAGGCTTGTTCCTCACACTCATAATTTCAAAATCAACAATCTCAAATTACAAAATCAAATTCATCTCAATTTCCTATTAAAATAGGACGTTAAAATTCAAACAATTAACAATAAACATTAAGAAAGTTACATTATTATATAAAAGAAAATTACAAACAAAAGCTTTGGACAAATAGAAAAGGGGCTCCGAATGGCGAAAGGAGGCAGAAGAAGGTAACGGTGGTGGTGAGAGCTTACAACAGAAATGGTGGCATAAGGAGATGACAGAGGGGTTAGTGGCAACAAAAAGGTTGTGGTGGCAATGACTTAATGGTTCTTGCGATAGGGCTAGGCAAAAAGGCTTCAAACGGCAACAAAAGCCTTATGACGAAGATGGCAACAAAAGGAGGCAACGGAGGGCTAAAAGGGCAGAAGGAATCAGAGATTTGAGACAGGGAGAGAGAGGGGGAGATTTGAGAGTCGATAGCACTAAGAGAGTAGGTCTTGATTTTCAAGTTGGAGGGATGATTAAAGCATATGTAGAAAACTGTCAAGTGATTGGTAGAAACTCTAATTCTTTCTATGGCCACACATCCATTTGGTGCTAAGGACTAGACGAGGAAAACAATGGTTTCATGTTGAGAATGTGTTTCCCATTAGAAATTCTCTGACTTTTTCGTTTCAACTAGGTAAGTATAAATTATATATGTTTATAAAGCGTTAAATTAATATACTTTATAGCATTATTTTTCATGAAAATCTTTGTTATTTCTATTCTGCACCTTTACCACATGATCGCTTATTTTTCTCTAAAATCTTTTTAGAAAATCAGCATTTCCCTTCCTTAATTTGAAGCTTCCATTGAAGCCAATAATGACAAGAATGGAATAACAATAACAATAGAATAGAAGGACAAAGTAACTACTTTGTTTGGTTGAGACTTTGAAATCATATCATAAAGCATGATTACTTTGTTTGATTAACTCTACAAAGGAATGTAATGCAGTAAGTGTTAGATATGGTGTCCTAAGGAATAAAATATTGCAATATGTTTTTGGAGACATTTTATCAATAAAAAGTTTATTTATTATTCATATACCAAATGTTGTCCTCTTAATGTTCTTTTCTGTTGAATGGATGATAAGCAAATAAAAGTCTAAGACTATCGGTCTAACTTTTAAGAATCATGCATAGGATAGACAGATTATGCGAAAGACATGAACCTTAAAGGTGATGGTCTAAATTATAAGATCCACAATAGAGGGAATAAAGTAAGCCGCTTTATTTATCCTAAGATTATTATGTTGTCTACATTTCTAACGGGAGATGGCTTATCTTGGTCATCGGAGTAAGACTCTGTGAGTAGAAACATTGGTGCATTGACATAGATGACGATGTATTAGATCGAGACATCAACTTCAATTGATTTAGGTTAATAATTCTGTTTATACAAATCAATTTACTTTAGACAATCATATGTGATGTGTCTTAATCTTGAAATAACTAATAGGTTTATATTCTTGATTTTTGTCTTTTGATGTACTAAAGGGTGACATTCTGACCTTATGATGGTACGTATATCGATACATTGGAGACATGACTCTTGATTGCGTAGACTTGTTATTCATAGATATAGAATCCATAACTTTTTTATAGAGTTAATGATATTCTCTTATATACGTTATCCTATAATTGGAATATTAGAGCGTTCAACTATTTAGATACATAGGTATAACCGAATGGTGTCTATCTATAGATACAAAGTAGTACAATAGTGTGATAATGGAATGTAAAATAAAAATAATCGGGAAGGAAAAACAGAATTTATCCTTAAGCCGGTTATGAATATCCTATAAAGATGTAACATATTATGATATGTCATGGACGGTTAGCTTAATAAAGCTTCGTAATTTTATGTCGTTTGGGAGTGCAGCTCTAAGTTTTTAGTGGAGTAACGTTATAGTTGATAATTATAAAATACGTATCTGGAATATTGTATTTTATGATTTTAGGAGCTTGAACTGTATATATTTATCGAGTCCCCTCTACTTGCTCATAATAAATCCTGTAACGATATGACATGTTTTTCCTACATATTGGTGACTTATGTTAAATTATTAGATTGGCTGAAATTCGATAAGATCAAATTTAATAATTCATGTTGTTTTATTGGTTGAATTAATTTTGTAAATTGATTCAAGATATATATGTTGAATTATTTGGAAAAGATTTTATTTTCTATGGGATTATCTAGATATGACTGTTTTAATCAGATAACTTTTCTATTGGGTTATTTGAATTAAAACTGAGGCTCTATCTGGGTTATTTGAATTAAAACTGAGGTTCTATCTAAGATTCTTGGATGAAAAATAAGATATTCTTAGGGATCAAATTATCACAACTTTGGCAGGCTGATGTGTTAGTTCAGTCTGCCGATAAAGTAAGTTTGGTAGGTTGATGGAAAAGTTTGGCCTATCGATCGTGTGATAATCTGTATGCACGTTTTAGACGCATTTTTCATTAAAAGATTGATCCAGGGGGTGAGTTTTTTCAGTTATTTAGATCAATATAAAAGCATAGAATGAGTACTCTAATATGAAAAACTCTGAAATTCCCTGAGAGCTATTGTTCATAATCAAGAACCTTAGCTCTAGGTATTCTCAAGTGGTTGAAAGGAGAATAACTAAGGAAGAGCTGCATGACGTGTGACCACCCACACTCTGATTATAGATAGAGAATAGCAAAGAATATTAATTGGTTGAAGCTTTTTTGAAACGTTCTTCTCTATACAGATTCGAGCCTACTTTGGTATATAAAAGGTTAGTAAGATCTGTCATTAATTTATGTATGTAGCATGTTTAACTTGTATTTTAGAAAATACTCTAATTTAAAAAAAAATTTAAATTCTGATGTGTACTTGTTTTCCAACAGTAAGATAATAACATAATATTATTTTATTTAATTAAAATAATTATTTTATTAGTTTTAGGGGTTATATTTTTTTGAAGTATAAAATAAGTCATTGAGGAAAATAAATTGGGTTTAGGAGTGGAAAAGTCTTTCCACCCATTTAGTTTAGGAAACACCATTCTATCAACTTGGTGGGATTGTCAGTGCAATGTAATGACAATCACTTGGTTAAAATACAAACCAAATAATGAAATAAAAAAATGACTATTTCATTCCTCTGACCATTTTCCCCCATTTAGCTTGACCAAACATAACCTTAATAGTGGTTGATTTTCATTCACAACTTACATATATGTTTTTGCCAACAAATACCTTCAAATATAAATAATAAAAATACAAAATATAATTATAACTGACGTAACTGTCTATTCTCCTTACCATAAATCAGTCATGCTCTACTTCTTCACTGTAGTATAGTGCAGACCTTTAATTTATCTCTTACATTTGTCGTGTTTCCACACATACATATGCAAATAAGTATATATAATATGCACGACTTCGATGAGAAATAAAAATAAAAAGATAAACAACACGCGCACCATATTGACAGTCTTTTAAAAGCTTTGATTTCCTTAAACTAGAGTTCACATTATATTTCATTGATTACGATAGCTTCTCCCGGGGCCCACAAAAGGTCGTTATACAACAAACAAAAGAACTTTCTGCAAATATTAGCTAACTAATTACTAATAAACAAAGCTACAAAAACAATGCTTTTCTGTCATAATTTGCATGTCTCTAGCTAGTTCTCGTTGACTAAGTATAGCATTTGGTAGAGGGAAGATTTGTGGACATTTCAGTGGGACATGGCAACGAGTCCCAAATCATGCTCGGCTTCCATGGATCCGCCACGACTGTACTCAAAGGCAAAGCCGGCAAATTGAAGGGAAATCCAAGGGATCTAACAGCCTCCCACTGATCATGATGATAATGATCATGAAGACTTATATTGTTGCCTAGATTTCCTTGCAATATGTGATCATATGGTGACAAGGCGTTTGAGAAGCCATTGTTATTACAATGTTCTTGTGATGATAATCCACTGATCAAGTCTATATGATTCTCAAGGTGAGAAGCCTTATTAGCAGTTGTAGAACCAAAATGATTGTTTCCAAGAATGGAAGACATGTTTAGCAACATGGAAGGGGTAATATTGTCCATGATGGGTTTAGCATTTAGTCCAGAAGTAGTTTCAAGAGGTGGAAATAGCAAGTTAGGAGAATAGTCTGCTGAGCTAGAAAGATTTATGGGATTGTGATATGGTTTGTAGGGGACAAAGTCAACGGGAGAGAAAATGGTGTTATTGGTAGGAGTAGTGCTATTTGGGGATGAGTTTTGTATGCTGTTGTTACTGCTACAAAAATGCCTGGCTGATGAAGCAGTACTGGTTTTTGGTGTGAGTGATATATTCTTAATGCTTGTCTCTGAACTAAAATGACCGTTAATGGTGGCTTTGGAGGCTAACAAAACGTCAGATGAGGTTGGTTCTGGTAAGCTGGGAGAGACCCAAGAATGAGAAAGTGCTCTTTGAGCTGTCGAGTTGGTTTTCTTGAATATTCTGCATATTGCCCACGAATCCTGCAAGTCACCAAAGAGAGATGACCAGAGTTGACACGTAAATATGCACTCGATTAAAAACTAATAAATAAGATTACGGAATAAGTTTTTTTGTTATAAGATACTTACGTTAGCTGGAAAGCTTTTGTCCAGTGATCTCTTTGAGTAATCGTGATCGGTGAGAGAAGGCAAGCGGAACTCGTGCATCATCCAGTCGGTTTTGACGCCCTTGGCAGCTCTGCCTTTGTAGAAAACGAGAGATTTCTTCAAGCCAATGCACTTGGTGCCCTCCGAGGAGTAAATGGGGCGGTCTGTTCCCGTGGCTTTCCAAAACCCAGCTCCAGTTACCCGGTTCGGTCTTGAACTGTTCCTGTATTTCCTGTCCCTAGGGCAGTAGAAATACCACTCTTTCTCTCCCGTACTCGCCAACTCTACACATGATCAAATTTTTGGAAAACTAGTTAGTGACCTCCATTGGAACTAGAAGTGCTCAAGTCACTGAAAATGACATGCATGTTAGATTTGGTGCAAGTCTAAAACCTATCATGAAATAAGGAAACTAAGGACTTCCGAAACTCAAAAGAAAAAAAAAATACATGAAGAGAAATAAGGAAAAATCATCAAGATAACTTACTAGGAAGATCCCAAGGATCATATTTATAGATGTCAAGTTGCTTGATGAGCTCAATGGAGAGAGGTCGTTGCTGAATCTTCCTCTTGAGATAAAACCCAACAAGCTCCTCATCTGTGGGATGAAACCTAAAACCCGGAAGCATCACATCGTCCATCACTTTGTCTGTTTCACTAGTACTTGATCTTTCATGGTCCATATTCGCAAGTAACTTCTTGGTGTGTGTGTGTGTGTGTGTGTGTATGTTTTGTCAATATGCTAGTTTCTTTGAGCAAAATAGAGAAACCCTAGAAACATGAAGTGGTAGTACTTGTGAAGATGACAAGGTTAAGGTTGATGAAGTACATGAGTAAGGTAAAACCTAAGCTTGAAGGCAATATATGCTTCCTGAGAAGGGGGTCGGACTCCGAAGGATCAGCCGCCTTTTCTGGTGACTTTAAGGACTGTGTTTTTGCGAGCATATCTAGACCAGAAGAAGCTGATTTTAGGCAAAATTTAGCTCTTCATTAAGAGAATACAACTACCAAGAAGAAAACCCTACTCGTGAAAGAAAAAAAAAAAATTATATGCACATATAATTTGTCCCGGGAATTACCCCATTTGGGTTTAGTTTAATCTTCAAAATGGAGGAATCTCAATAAGCTACTAAATCAGCAGTTCATGGGGATTGTGAATATGACCCTTTTTTAATTTTCCCATTATGATACATAATTAAGTTAGCAAAGTTTCAAAGGGATTAATTAAATATTTTAAATGGATTGGAGTTTCAATAGTAATTAATTTGGAAAGATGGACCTCAAAACTTAATAATCACTTCCAATAAAAAAGCTCAAATTAAAAATTAATACTTGTTTAGTGTAATATTTTAAGTGATAGAGGTTTCTCAGAATCCGAAAATCCCGTTTCTATTCCATTCCCCAGAGCTTCTATTCCACTGACTTTGTCGGATTAAATCAATAAGTTATTTGGTAGTCAGATTTGGAAGATTTTTCAGATACCCACCAACACCAAACCAACGTATGATGAACGTCTAGTAAGATAAAAGGGACCACTAATTAAGTAGAACCTTGTTTGGCACATGGTAAAACTAAAATTGTAATCTGTTTTTTGCCCCTAATATCTGATCTATCATAGTTATTGTTAGTATTTATTGCTTCCGTACTAATTATGTGTAATTAGTCAAATAACTTCTTGATTTTCTTTTCTTTGTCGGTGAAATGTGTAAGATTTATTTCACAAAAAAAAAAAAGGACTTTCGCTTTTGATCATATCTTGCAAGTGTGTTGGACTATTTTTCTTACACGTAGAAATTAAAAAAAAAAAAAAAAGCCGTATAACACGTAGAAATTAAAAAAAAAAAGCCATATAAAAATTATGAGACATTGTTAACTTACACTTAACCCTAATTACATGAAAAATTAACTAATCAGTAAATTAACTGAGTTGTTATTTTCTAAGAAGGTATTCCATATACAGTAAATTTAAGAATGAAAATGCCAACGGGTGCTAACCCAGTCGGTAGTGTGGGATAGATTAAAGGGAAAATTTCAAATTCAAATTTTAGAATTAGATAGCATTGTATAAAAAAATAGTAATGAAAGAAGATAACCCCTCTCTCAGTTTTTTTTATTTTGCAATAATATTGCACTAATCCCTTTAATTTTTTCTCTTTTTTTTTTGTTTTTGAATTTTGCAATGCATCTGGATGTGATTAGCCTTAATTCAACCCCATTCCATAATATAATAGGTTGTCAAATGATATTTACGTTTTGTTTGAGGTGAAAAAAAATTAATTAACGTATATGCTTCAGAAAATATCACATTTAACAAGATTTAGTTTTTTTAATAAAAAAATGTTTTCTTAGATCTCATAAAACCAGTACAAGTTGCCGGATTCATCTTAGGCGGCCAAGTAAGTTAATTAATAGAGGTTCGATTTTGGGTTTATTATATTTTGGTGTGGGTTGAAATTTGAAAACGTGAAACTACAAAAAGATGAAAGTGGGATTTTCATCATTTCAGATGCATAAGTCAAAATTTCTCTGATTTTGTTGGCTTGGGAATCCTCACTATGGGTTTCCTCAAATTTCTTGCTTTTAGTAAAACCAGAAAGGTGGGTGGGCAGTTTCAAACAACGAGGTCGAGAGTTTGGAAGTTCCTCAAATTGTATGCCCTTAAACACCTTTTGTTTGAGGTAATTGTCTCTCACATGAGGGTCACATGTCATTTTCATTCTTTGTTAACAAATTCTTGACAGAAGAATTTTAATGGGATAATAATATAGACCAGAAACTAGTTATAAGACATTTTGAATGTCCATGACTAAAATGAAAACCATCCTTAAATTCAAGGCCTAAGAATGAAATCAACTCTTGACATGACAAGTTCTTAGTCTATATAATTGTGGCACCTTGCTAAATATGCAAGGGAGATTTAAGTAGCTAGCATGTTACACTAAATAATTGTAGTAAGTAAGGAATTTTAAAACGTATATATAATAGATAGCAGTAAATTAAAAAATTTGATCGGTAAATTATCATTTCACTTGTAGTGAATGAATTTCTTTACAAATAATATGTCTAGCAAACGGGTTTGAATTGAAAAATTAGCTTAAACATTAAAAATGCAAGAGCTTTACATTATAGCTATTTTTTCACTTTATATCATAGTATGTGAGAGTTTTATATTATTTTTGACTGGTTTGAACCAATATACCAAACAACCTATTAATAAATTTTCTATTCACCTAATAAATTTCTTATCTGTTACAAATACTTTTAAAATTTGCTAGTTATGAAACAAAATCTACTATTTACTTGCATTTTGTTTCGTAAAATGTTATTTACTACAATTTTTTAACATGAACATGTGTAATCATCGGCAGGATAGAAAGGCAAGTACTGTGAATTTAATGGAGAGGTTACAGAAAGTCAAATGGTAAAACTTGGGACTCCAAATTCTAACCCTCGGTTGGAACCCTCCTTGTCTGTTCCTTGACCTTGGGTTTGCCTCCCAAGCGTGCAACCAACATTAAAAATTAATTACTGAAGAAGTAATTAAAAGGGTCAAAATCTTCAAGCCCAAGCATCTAGACCTCTTTCTACGTGAACAATATTACAAGTACCCTCTTCATAACACCATCGTGTAAGAGGGGCACGTTCACAACTAAACTTGAGGCTAGTTCACAATAATAGAACTCAAAATGATCAAAGTTCAATAATAAAGAACAACTAGCAGGAGCTTTACAACGCTCTGTTTGGGATTTAAAGCCCATTTGTGAACTTAGTTTGAATACAAATTTTGATTTTTATAGTGTTTTTTCTTACCATCTATGTATCACACATAAGAGTTCAAAAAATATAGCGCTAGGAAGTGTGACATGTGAGAATTTGCAAATTGGAATCCTTGCAAATGAGAACCAGGATATGAGACATATGATGATATGATGATATATTAAAATATTGCATTGAATGAGCCTGATGTATCATGTAAAATATTTTGTCCTATATGAAGCATTTTCGGGGCCATTTGTTTTACATATTCAGCCAACTCTTTGAATTCAAATCTTTAAAATCTTTTGGATATATATTTGTTTCTTTCAAAATTTAAATCAAATGAATCCTTTGAATCCAAGTTTTTAGAGTTCTATCTATCCCCTTTGAACTCTTTAGACTCGGATATATTTTCTATAGTAAAAATCAGAATTTCTTCACTTGATATCTGATATTCTGATTGAGACGTTTTTTTATTGCGTTCTTACTAAAGAGATGAATAAATCAATATCTATATTGCATTTTTTTATAATCATGAACATTAAGATTTTGTTAGATTTATTAATAAATAAAAAAATTATACTATTTATCCAAACATAAATTTTAATTTTATTTTCTATCTAGATTAGTATTTTAAATACACATCTAAATGTCAATACAAATAGTAATTTAAATTACTAATTCAAATCACATAATTCAAATCAAAATAATTTAAATTAACATAATTCAAATATATTTACCAGACAAACCGTCACGTTTTTGGCAGCTTAACCTTGTTTTTCTATTTTTTTTCCACCTCTTTCTCTTCAAAGTAAGACGGCATGGGCTAGCATATTGGAAGACAGCTATACATGTACCTAACATGCATTTTGACTTTGAGCCCTAGTACATAGTCAAATTATCATGCTTAACCCGTACTTAAGCAGTTAAGCGCTACTACCAGCCTAGATAGTGCATTATTTAAAAAAAAATCTTTTTTCTTCTTATACATTTAAAATCTTATTACTTATAAAATTATGAGTCTCAATTTAATATATAGTGTATTTTTTAAAATAAGTTTTATTGTTTTATTAGTAACAGAATTATAACCGCATAAGCTTAAATAAAATTGCTCCTATTTAAAAACAAAGAAAAACACTTGAAGTAATATTCATGCTAAGCAACACAATTAACAAAAAATCAACTCTTTGTAGTTCTTATGCCGTGAAAACCTCCTTTTAAACACCACTTGTGTCCCCTGGCATTATTCTTATTCAACATGTCTCAATTGGTTTATGGGAACAAAATACTCTGATTTATTTTTTTTTATTTCATGAAAAATATCACATGCAGACTTTTATATGGTCCAAAGAATGGCTCACGGTTGACAACATGTGCTCTATTTGGTTTATTGGTTCAAATTGTGTTAGTTTAAACTTTTCTAATTTGAACATAATAATCTGAATTGTATAGTTTAAACAGTAATAGTGTTTGGACGTATAGTTAAGTATTAATATAAATAAGATATCCAGTCTGAATTTATGTTTAGATGAATATTAAAAATTTTATTTTGAAACATGAAAAAATTATTTAGTTAAAGTAAATATGAAATTTGCAAATAGAATTTATCTAATTAAAAATAATATAAAATAATAGTCTTAAATTATAAATACAAATTTACAGAAATAAAATCACTGTTCAATATTAATACGAAATGTTGAATGGAAGGAGGTTTGAACTGTAAGTTGGGCAGTTTAGCTCAGTTTGAACTATCAGTTTAGTTCGAATTAAATGATTTACTAAGCACCAATTTAAACTCTGATAATCATTCAAACTGAACTGAACTAGACTAAACCAGTCCAACAAAGAGGGCAATGATGTATCGAGCGGAATGAGAAAGCAAAAACCATCTTTCAAAGTCCCCATTTTGAGACTAGTAATGTCATTTTATTTCAATTAAGGACCAAGATTGTTAAGGCAGCTAGAAATTTTGGGGCTGTTTGCAAGATTGTTTTGTAAGTTATTTTAGATAACTTTATTTATGCCCCGTTTGATTCATTAGTTTGATTTATGTTGGTATGAACTTTTTTGGTTTGAACCAAAAATCAGAATTGTATAGTTTAAACAACAATTCGAACTAACATTTGGAGGTGTAGTTAAGGATTAATTTGAACATGATATCCAATCTGAATTTGTGTTTGGATGAGTATTAGATTTGAAGCATGAAAAAATTATTTAATTAAAGAAAAAAATAAAATATGTAAAAAAGAAGTTATTTAATTAAAAATAATATGAAATAATAGTGTTAAATTATATATACAAATATATAGGAGTTAAATCATTATTCAATGTTGGCTCAAAATGTTAAAATAAAAGGGGGTTCAAACTCTAAGTTTAGCAGTTCAGCTTAATTTAAACTGTCAATTTAGTTCGACTTGAATACTTTACCAACATCAATTTAAACTGTGATAGTCATTCGAACTAAGTCAAACTGGACTAAACCAGCCAAACAAACAAAGTGTTAAGCTGTACAGCTGCGATGGACCAGTTCAAACTTGTCATTTTACCTTGTGTTTTGGAGATAAACCGTCCAAAATGTAAAGTAGAAATATACTACCGTACAAAAGCTCTCACATACTACAATGTTTAAACTCATTTTTTGAGTTCAAGCACTTTTATCAAACACAATCTTAAAATGTATCTCCAGTTTACCCAATATGCACCCATCTGCTACAATACACGAATTTTGTTTCATCTCCGAATGTATCGCCAGTTCACCCAATACGACCCATTTGCGACAATACACGAATTTTTTTCTTCTAGAAAGCAGGTTTTCAACACGTATCCAATCACATTCAAATTTTAAAACTTTTACTGTAAATCTAAACGCGATTCAGGTTACAATTTGAAAAACATTCTTCTATATATTAATTTAAACCAAAAAGACCCAAATTGCAACAATTCAAACCCATGAAATAAACAGATCTTATGTAAAACCAGACACCAGTACCATTTCAGCACAAGTGGTAGGGAGAAGATTAATTCTTTGGATACAAGTCCCAGAATATTTCTCCTCGACTTTCTCAAAATGTAAAATCCTTGCAAATTGGAATGATCATATTATCCTATTGAATACATGATATAATCACACATTCATGTGACTCTGTGAAGGGTCTAAATAGACACATTCATGCTTCAAGCTTCGTTGATTTTGGCATTTAGTAGCTCCAGCCTATTTTTCTTCTGGTTAAAATCTTTCATACAACATGGAAACAGAAGAAAATAAATTATCCACGAGGTAAAAATGGTTGGTAAATTATACGAGACAATAATAAATGCTCTCCACTATTAATTAAAAATAAGCTGATATTCTATCAGGTTGCCTGCAATAATTCCTTGATATCATATCCTTGCAGCTGCAATAATAAACCAGAATAAGAGGTTTAAGCGCTTGACACAAAAACCATGTAAAACTTCTTGACACCAAAGTATTTCGTCAAACTAAACAGGTTGATCCACAGTTCAAACCTTTTTGTTACAATATTTTCTTTCATAAAAAATTGACTTTGCTCAAACCTATGAGCCATATGGACCATAATTTATACGGCGTATATAAGTATGTACCTGAAGAAAGGTGAGAAGCAATATTACTCCTGAGTTCCAGAAAGCATGTATTATGATAGGGGTTAGAAGGTTGCGAGTTTGAGTGTACGAAAATCCCATAGCAGCGCCTGCACAGGCCATGAAAGTAGATAGAAAAGGAATGGAGCTCAATAAAATATGATCAAGGAAAACTAAAATGCTGTGACGTAAAACATGTTCATATCAGAAGTTCTAGAGAAAGGGTACAATATTTGCGTTTAATTTTTTGAAGTAAACTAAGGAATTTAGTTACCAAGCACAAACAGCTGGGGAAACTCTCCAGGAGTTAGATGTGCAAGTGCAAAAACGGCTGCACTAACAAGGACAGCAACCGGTGTCGGTACCCTGTAAAAGAGAGCAGGAAAACTTTCAAGGATATTGGTTTAACATAATGAGATAATTCTAAAAAAAAAAAAAAAAAAAAAAAAAAAAAAAAAACGCAACAAACCAATCCCTTGTTTCTATCAATTGATTGCAAGATTTCCCCAATGAGAAATTCGAAGCAACAGTCATGGATATACAAAGGATGGAAATTCACAAGTTTCTAAATTCTACAAAGAGAGAATCAGAAGTCTATGATAAGTTCCAGGAACATGTAAAACAAGGCATTTGCAAGCATTACCTTATGCTTCATCCTTTTGTGCAATACTACTATGGAAAGTTATAGCAGTTAAAAATCAAAAAAGTAGCAATACCACTTCGTCAGGGACACCAAAAAGAACCCGCGAAACACAGTCTCCTCAAGAACCGGGGCAAGAACCCCTGTGATGCCAACCAAGCATGCAGTGCTACAATGCAAATTGATACAATTACTTAGTTTTTTAATTCAAAAATTTCCATTAGAATCTTGGAATCAACAAGATACTTCAAGAAAATGGGAATGTTTTACTCTCATTCAGAGGTACCTAATACTTGAAGACCCAATCAGTGGAAGCAAGCGAACTAGGGCATCAGTCTGAAATAAGGTTAAAGATATCAATATAGAATGAATTTATATATATATATATCTTTGTTGTTCTGTCACTTTAGAAGATGAAGAGATAGCTTCACCATACAAAGTTTGAATGACTCTATCATCTGCATTCAAAAATGAAAGAATGTACAAATAAGATCCAAATAAATTCCTAACCTCTCTTTGCGGGCTTTCACCGCTAAAAAAAGACATAGCAGCTCCTGTTAACGAAATGGCACCAATAGCACCAACAAGCCCAATCCCCGCCCACAAGAGCCACCCTTTCCGTAGACTGAAAGGCTCCCTCAAATCTGAAAATATGGATAGCAAGGGCATTTGCTAAAGACAACTATCACACCTGGCAAGATAAGCTTTAAACTACAGATTTTGCAGCTATATACATAACACAGATGATGTTTTCTTATAATTTCAAGAGTCAGAAAAAATTGGTATACCATACATAATTTCGTGCAAGTCATGGAATTTACCCAAATTGAACAAAGCAACAGCTCAAGAGGAAGAATGACCAGCCAACAACATTGATTTCATTTAAAAAGCTTGTTTGTGGGACGGACTAAAAATGTTCATACCATATCTGTATATGTCTTCAGGAAGTGGTTGGAAGGAGTTCACAACACTGTATAAAATTCCAAGCACAACAGCAGTTGTAATGCTGCAAAAACCAACAAGACAATCAAACCAAACTTTTTTTTACGGCTATTGGCTTCTAAAGCTTTTATACCAGAATAATAAGCTTCATATCCTATCAACTATGACCTCAAATACAACTAGCATTCCTTGATTGGGACTTCACACTTTCGTAGGCCAAACCAAATTCCTTTAACAAAAAAAAATTACAATGGAGATTTAAGAAAAGCAAAATGATTAATACCCTTGATCCAGAAACAATATCTCTGCCTTCTCATCTAAGCTCAGTTTCTCAATGCTGATTCCTAGATAAGGTATCGCTGCTGCCTCTACCAATCCTGTCAAAACAAAACTGCCTGGAAAATTTTCAATTTTGCTCCACACTGAAAATTAAAAACCAATTAACAATAATTTAATGAATACGCTCAAAAAGGTATATATATCTATATATATATATTGGACACCTCAATCCACAAGCAAGAGAGGTTAAGGACACTGTTTGCCATCCCCAAGGCACCTCCCACCGCTTCAGAATCGGCCACTCCAATCCACTTTCCTGAAATTTATCTGTAAACTTTTAAAAACTAATGTTCATATCAAATTGATTGCCTTTTTTTCGTTTTCTTTTCATCTCGAAACAAAATGTGAAGAATTTAGTGCCTAAATAGCAGAACTAAAACAATCCCATCAATATCTCAAGTAAACTTTTCTATAATTCTTCGCATTATTAATTTTTTGACAACCCCATCAACATATTTTTGTCTTTAAACTTTAAAGCTTATTCATCTTGTCGAATGGGTCTTTCTTTTCAAAACAAAAAGTGCTTAAATAACAAAACTACGGCAACCCCACAACTATATTCAGCCTAAAAAACGTTACCTTTCGTTGGAAATCGTCCTTGGGTTTGTCACGAGCATTAAAGAAGCCAATGGGACGTAATCTTCTGCGCTCGTGAGATAGACTCGGAATTGGGTTTGACCGACTGAGGGAAAAGCTTCCATGGGCGTTAAGAAAAAGAACGTTAGCTTGTTTGGCGGAGATTTTGGGCGAATTTAGCTTCGGAGATTCTAAGAAGCAGTGAAGAGAGGACTGAGTTGCGCTCGTAAATATCCTGGAAACCATTTTGGTCATCCAATTTGCGAGTTTGTTTGACGGTTGATGAATATTTTTTTGCAAAGTCGAGATGATAATGGATAAGGCTCCGTAGAGAACTCGTAGCTAGACTTTCTGTGGAATTAGTTAATTACGATTATAGGCACTGAAGTTTTTAGAATTACGCTAAGACCCCATCCATTTTTTAAAAAAAAGAAAATGTCAAAACGCCAAGACCCTTAAGGAAAATATTGTTCAATTTCTCTTAAACAACAATAAACAGAGAATAGAAAGGTTACCCCTAGAGTTGAGGCAACAAGTATTTTGGTAAACTCTATGCTGAGAATACTCTGATTCGTTAGAGCCATACACGTGGATGGCTGATCTTAATTGGTGGCTAGTATATATAAGTTATGATAAGTATAGAGTTGTTCATATTGTTGTGTGTGAGAGAATTGAGTAGAGGAATTAAGTTTTGGTCTTTATTTACTGGGTATTTTCTCAAGGTTCTTAGGGTTTCTCTCTATATAATTTTCTCTGTAATTAAGAGTTAGGGTTTCTTCTCTGAGTAGTGAGTTGTGAGGGTGTAATTTTTCATCCTCTAATAGTACAAGAGCTTTTTTGTAGGATAGCTCAACGAGGACACAAGACAATCTCAATCCAAAACTCAATAAAATCTGTTGGGTATAAATCTGTTATTAGTTTCAAGTTCGTCCTTTGAATCTTTAAGATTCTTGCCTGTATTTCCAATAGAAAATACAATCTATAGCATGAAAAGACGAAGCACAGATCAACACACTCCCACAAAGCTTACATGAAACACAATGAGACACTTAAAAAGAGAAATAGAATGTATAGGGTTTCATGAATCGACGTCTAAAAAGGTATTTTAGAGACCAAGTATATAAAATATATTAATCGTTATTGAGAATCTCGTACCTCTAATATCACACAAAAAACCGCCAAAAAAAATAAATCCAACATATCAAAAGCACAACTAAATATTTAACAAATAAAACACTCCTACGAACAAATCGGAGTGAAAAAATATATATATATATATATACATATATATATCACCATTACAAAACCCAAATCAAACCATACAAAAAAAAAGAAAAAAAAAAAAACCTCAAAAACAACAACGGCAAAACTTTCGGCAAAAAAAATCAACGCCTAAAATCATATAAAAAGATTGGGCATCAAATAAGACAAGAAGCACCACAACACTACGATGACACAATGCCGACCTAATGTATCTCGGTTTGAAGTGATTCCGTCACGGCTTTTTGTAGTTAATCCTAGAGCTGACTAGGTATTGATGGAGCTATTATTGCTGATATTTATGATATGTGCTTGATGAGCTTTTTTCTTTTTTCTTTTTTCTTTTTTATTTTTTATTTTTTTGAAAGAGCTTAATGGCTGTTGTACTACTTTTGGTCCTAAACTCGGGTTGCACACTCCCTTGTGTAGGTCCAGTTTAGTCTCCGGCTCGTCTTTTAGTTTGGGCTGAGGCCCATCTATTGGCCTGTTCAGTTTTGTTTTCGTAGGTAGAACCACCAGCTGTTTAATGATAAATATGGAAACAAAAGAAGAACATGATTGATGGAATAAAAGAACGGAAATAGTAGGAATTATCAATTTTTTCAAAACTAATTATAGTAAATAGTAAGTTTTGAAAATATAAATGTTGATTTACACGCTCTTAATAACCTCCTACTACAGAAAACACGATACTAAGTACTAACAAATAACCAATTCCATATGGAAACTTGAATGAAACATTTTTGAGCTCCATAAACATACACCTTAAAAAATAAACTAAAAATCGAAAACACACATGCCTAGATCCTTTATAATAAATGAATTTATCTAATTAATGACTTCAAGAATATTATAGCACCAAAGCCACAAGACATAACCAAACACAAACAAAACAAGTTGTGTAAAAACCACTATTACAAACTTAAGGCAAACAAAACATATAAGGGGAAAAGAAAAGCACAAAAGCAACCTTCGATGCCTAAAATAAAATGGTCGGGCATCAAATGAAGAAAAAAAAACACCGTCGAGGTGCCGCTAAACCAACATACGCAACCCAATGTAACAGCCCAACACGACATTGCTGGCACCATAAAATGCATTGCACCACTAGGCCAAGACCTTAAGAAAGCATGGATACCGGAGAAGCGGTGCCCTCGCAATGTTGCCCGACCCTATTGCGTCATTCAGTACCCATGCTTCAAAACAACAAAATTGCCCCCACCACTATCTCGTCCTTGTTACTACAAGCTCGTAGATGAAAATACAAGGTCAAGATCCAACTGACACACTGCTTTTCCTCTCTCCGCTCTGGGGTCAACTGATTATTTGCAAATTTTTGTATAATCAAACTCATAAAAGACACACTGTTATTTTATGAATGTTTTCAAGGTAATTATATTCATATTAAGATGAAAAAATATGCAAAATTGATAAGTTCTTATTTAAATCAAAAGGGTCAAAACGTAACCCTATTATTCATATCCTACCATAAGATTCTCCTTGGTCTTTTTTTAATTATTAAACAATTTTCTTAACTTCCCATGAGGTCTTTCTATGATTTTTCTTTTTAACCCAAGGATTCAAACCATATAGAAAATAGCTAGTTTCACGTGACTAATCCTACCTAAATTACATTATATTCGCTTTAAATAGTTAATGAAGCTTCAACTATAGACTTTAGACTTCCAAGCAAAAAAAAAAAATAAATAAAGACTGTAGCTGAAAAAAGAGAGATAAGAGGCTCATTAAGTGTTGAGTAGACAAGAAAATTGCCATGATTGGCATGTAGGACATAAGTGAAGCCAAAATAAATGTCAAGGTTTAGGACATAAATGTCGTGATGGGCCTCACCAAGATTTATTTTTCTTTTTGTAAGAGGCTTTGATGAGGTCTAACTCCAAAATCTATAAAACAATGACAATATGCACTGAACTTTTATTGGATTCCAAAATGCTCTCCTGATAATTATTGCATTAACATCTAGTGGTCCTCCATATTTCCATATAAGCTGTGGACAGTGGACGGTGGGCACCACTTTGTCTCTCAATTTCAACGCAGTTTTTCCCACTGCTCTGCACATCCATTCGTGCAATTTCTAAGTAGCCTTTTATGGGTCCTCTTGAAAAATCATGTTTATAACCAAAAAAAAAAGAGAAGAGATGAGAGAGAGAGGTATGTTCCTTTTTTTTTTTTCAATTTAAAATAACCTCTCCGTTACGAAAACATTAATGTATTTGAAAATTCAATATTTATACCTACCTTGAATTTAGGGCGACAAGTCGTGATTTTTAAGGGTTTCAATATTAATTTTATACTTGAAAAAAAATATATAAAAATGATATTATTATTTCAATGTATAATGCTATTATACGTACTATATATATAAATATATATTTGCAAAGTTAATTTTTTTTTATTTTTCAGAAGTTGAAAAATAGCAATTTCGTAAGAAAAAATCAATCAAGAAATAAGTAAATACAATAATTTGATAATTTCTATACTTGATGTGAATTTTGACACAAGTACCAAATGTAAAGTTAAACCTTAGTATAAGTTTATAGGTTAACTCAATTGGTGCTTAGTGAAGCGGCGAGTTGTTTTTTACATATTGATTCTTGGGTTGCAAATCTTAGGATATACCATTATATGATTATTGATTTTAAGAATATTCTACGAGATTAATTCTACTCAAAACTTTTGGTTGCTATAATGTAAAGCTCTCATATGCTACAGAGATCAGAAACAATAAACTAGAGTATGAAGCTCTCACATGTCACAATTTTCAATTCACAAATTTTAGTTATAACTATATTTTTCAAACACCCTATCTTTTTTTTTATCCAAATGTCAAATTCTATCGTTGACATAGGAAATTTGCGCCGTATTGGAAGTATTTATTGTTTTCATATTTTGATGAAGAGTAATGGGAGGATCCTTAGTCCCATGACTTAGGAGGTATGAAAAATTTTATAGGATGCAATGCAATATGTTGATGCTCTTGAACTGATCAACACCACGTATTGGAAGTATTTATTGTTTGCATATTTTGATGAAGAGTAATGGGAGGATCCTTAGTCCCATGACTTAGAAGGTATGAAAAATGTTATAGGAAGCAATGCAATATGTTGATGCTCTTGAACTGTTCAACACCACATGTGGTTGTGTACAGTGGTCGGACAGCCTTTCTTGTCTTTAGGTGTCCTGCACTAGTCGTACCTACAAGAGAGAGAAATGCCTCGAACTCAAGGGGGTATCGATGTGGTGTCTGCCAAGGGCTATTCAGCTCTCAAGTCAAGTGCTACTTGGGGTGAGCTAAAAGGAGACAAAAAGGGTGCAGGCAAAAGAGTCCACTTATTTTGAGAGTAAAGTTAATACTTCTACTTACAACGTTTGACATGGACCCAGTATGAGGCAGGTTTGCCCCCACATAATTGAGTGTACTGTAGTATAGTACCAGTGTGGCAGGTGATAAGTGTCATGATTTTCTAGGGTGGAGGACTTCCCAACGAAAGGCCAATATAGTACCACGTGGTGGTCTTCTAAAGGCTATCCACCTCCTTATATGGAAATGCTGTTGTACACAAATAGGCCTGCAATGGAAACCCAAGAAGGACAGCATGGTCGGATACGTCTAGTCTTCCTTATTATGGTGGGTGACACACACATGGGAGGCCTCGGGGTCTTAATAGCTGACCAGTCATTTTGGCAATCTTGGGGCAGGGAGACAACCGTTCAGGACAAGCACGCTACTCGGTGCGCTTCCTAGGAAGGTGCTAGGCCGACCAGTACAAGAACAACCCCAATTCCAACACAAGAATGATTCTACTGCCAAGTGATGTCAAATTTTAATTGATCAAATTAGTTTCAATGAGTAGACTTACCAACTAAAAAAGAGCAATTACTTTGCCAATCACCTGGTAAAAGAGGATTAGGTAAATAAACTGTCACAACTTACCTTTTTTGGGCTGTGATAAACATTTTTCTTACTTACGTATAGAGGAAAAACTTAGAGACAATTTTTTTAAAAATTTTACATATACTAATTTTAGCAACTTTTGAAATACAAACATGTACATATATTTACATACTTTACTCTCTGTTACAATACTGTTTGCTAACCATTACGTTTCAAAATAACATAAAATATGTTACAACGGAAACTAAACTATGATGGTATCTATACGCATTCTGCATATTACTCATCCCTCCGTCAGCTCAACTATGAAATTATTCTGACCTTCTTGTCCGAATACCTACAGCATGAAATACTTAGTGAGCGTACGCCCAGCAAGTCCCAATACAGCCCACATACACATTCAATAGAATGCATGATCTGGTTATGTTTTCTTATGAACATTCTTTATTCTTTTCATGTCTTATCTTTAACTAAGCCCCAAGTGTTCGTACCATTGTGCACATAGTTCTACGTGACACCGAGACTATATTATATCCTTAAACTCCTCTTGAGTAAGGATTCGGTATGACACTCTTCTTACTTCTGGTGATATGTTTACCAGTCCAATTGTTATGCTTATCATACCATGCATGAAGTGATAATCATATGTTATACACAAAACATAAGTACTCTTGTACATCATGATACGCACAGATACATACTTTATATACACACAGGTATACATTAATATACACACAGGTACATGACATATTATACACACAGGTACTTCATTGTATACTCACAGTTATACATTAATATACTTTTAGGTATTCATATTATAGCATACACATAGGTATACACCTTGATATATATACAGGTATACATATACATACATCATATTTTATACCTACAATTTCATATTGTAGGTGGGATGGGTACTTACTTAATTCGAATGCTAGGCAAGTCAACCTTAGTTTCCTTTTTCCTAGACTTCTAGGATCCTGTTGGCTAATTACAAAGATATTAGTCAAATGTCACTATTTTCTCTATGTTTCAAAGCAAAATGGTCGTTAGTTAATAAATCGAGTTGTATAACTATACACAACTCCGATAATCTCGGTTTTCTACACCTATCTTATTCTACCCCATCGTCTCTAACTAAGGACAAAGATCTTTCTAATCATCCCCTTTTTCCCATTTGGGGGCGTTTTAGTACGATTCGGCTTACTCAAAGAAAAATAACGATGTTGTCCTTGATAGGTTTCCTAACTTTTCAAGCTCGATTTTGCTATTTTAATAGAAATAGTTGCAGACTACTTTTTAAAATAGTACCCTAATGGGTCGGATCTTCTTACTTTACATCGATGCCCCATTTTAATGAAACTTTGCAAGTTTGTCCCTTAATTGAAAATTTTGACAATTTTATCTCCAAGACTAAAATTAATCTCTTTGAACCACAATTTTTCATTTTTCATGAGGAATATTTTTGCTCAAAGTACCACATTTAAAATACTTTGAAAAAAAAGACATTTTTGGCCTTTTAAAATTTTTCCCAATTTTAACAAATTCTTGTAAAATTAAAATCTCACAAACGGTTAAGATTTTTGATGAACTGTCCGCGTAACCTAATAGTTTCGTCGAGATATACAACTTTTATGTTTTAATTTTTTTAAAATTCTCACTGCATAGGGGTTTTTTGGGCATTTTTCAATTCTTCCGAGAAAGAACTTTTTCTTACAATTTGGTTCTTGAGTCATTTTTGTAAAAATTTATTTTTAAACAGCACATCTACCCCTGCAAAGGCAGTTTCAACTCTTGTTTAAACTATTTTCATGCCCAACCATCATTTTTGCAAAAGTAACACTAAAATTACAAAAAAGTCCTATTTTGCAAAAACTACCATTTTGCACAATCAACTCTTAATTTTCACAACTTCAACACAACATAAATCATATATCTATGGAATTTAACCAAAAATTTGCTCAAATCCTCCCATACTTTTGAAATAATAAAAATCAAAACAAAATCACTAAACTTTAGGTTTTAAGCATCAAAACTTACCCAAATGAAAAGTTGGTAATTCTAGCCTTCCAAGGCTCCTTTAAAGCTTTTCCTAGACATTATTTTCATGCAAAAATACTTTGAATTACTTTCCTTCATTCACCTAAGAAAAACCCAATAAAACTTGAAAAAAAGTTTAGGTTTTTATCTTAAAACTTGAGGAAATTCCTTGAGCTTTGCTTCTTAAACTTAATTAGGGTTAATTTTGCAAAGAGTTGGGTTTGAGAAAATTTTTGAGAGTGAGCTTCAATGGTGGCCGTGGGGGTGAGGAAGAAGAAGTGAAGAAATTTTGGCTAAAATCACATTTAATTCATGCTTATCCTTTATGGTGACTCACTAAGTAAACCTTTGGTTTACTCATGTGGCTTAATAGGATTGGGCCACCTTTCATGGCATGGTGGCCCAATGAAATTCAATTGGGTGTCCACTTGGTGGGCTCCAAAAATTTACATTGCGTAATTTTTCACCACACGGTATTTTTCTCATACTGTCATGGTAAAATCAGTGCAAATCATATCCTTAAATTGTATAAAATATTTTACTTACCTTTGATGTACTTTTGAAGGCCAAACATAACATTTTTCATGTCTACGTTTTCACTTAGCAATATATTTATACTACTTCGGCCCCCTTTTCACATTGGGTTAGGGTTTTAGTGGACTTTACATCTTATTTATACCTTAAATGCTCTTTCTTATATCACAATTTTACAATTAATTGTGATATAAAATTTATTTTATGGATATTATTTATAAATTTTTGAGTATTTAGACTCACAAAATCTGTATTAGCAATATCCAACATTACATCCCGTTCGCAGTAAAATATCCAAATACTGCTTATTTCTACATTATCGTCATTTTTATAAAAATTACAATTTTTAAGGATAAATTCATTAATTAAGTCCGATTAAATATTAAATTTTATTAATGAATTTCTCCTTGTCATTACATAAACTTAAGATACTTTGTCATTTAAACTCTTAAATTTTGTCCCGTATTCGATAAGTTCTAAAATAATTTACTTTTACAATATATATCTCATATCTCTTCTTGTCCCTTCTGTAAACTGTAATGTCATTATATTCCAATTTCTTTGTGGAAAATTTGTCAGTTTTCTCCATTTCAAAGCCAAATCTTGTGCTAGTATGAAATATAGATCATTTTAGGGGGTGGTCCGAGTCGCTGTAGTTTTCTCCATTTCTTCCTCCTGATTGGCAATTCTCATTTTCTAATTAAAAAATTCTGCTTGTAGAAAGTTTGTCGTTTTCTTCATTTCAAAGCCAGATCTAGTGCTAGCATCGCATATTGATTATTTTAGGTGGTCCGAATCGCCGTAGTTTTCTCCATTCCTTCCTCCTAATTGGCAATTCTCATTTTCTAATCAAAAAATTCTGATTGTAGAAAGTTTGTCGTTTTCTCCATTTCAAAGCCAAATCTAGCGCTAGTATGGCATATGGATCATTTTAGGAGGCCCTAGTCGCTGTGTTATTCTCCATTTCTTCCTCCAAATTGGCAACCCTCATTTTCTAACCAACAGATTTTGAAGGGAAAGCTTGCCTATTTTGACTCTGTTTTACAATAGTAACTAGCTTGTCGATTAATAATATTTATTTGTCGTACTTCAACTCCAAAACCATGATAAGCACCAAGCTTGGTCGGATCTAAATCTAGCGACCATAAAGCTGAACGACAGTATAAAAAGCCACGACAACTATAAAGCTATTCATGTTCAAGGTACAAACATGCATATATTGAGGATATTTTATTTATTGTTTCTTTTGCTGCGAAAGGAAATGCTTTATTACCCGAATTCTCACCGACTTTGTCCATAGTCATACGTCCATTATTATAATCATTATTTTTTCCAAGACAACATTATTAAAAGCAATTTAAATACCCTAGCAATCAAGTTGCTTTCATATTGGCTGCAGGAGAAATTGAAAATTCTCCAACGGAAGTGGGACCCATTCCTCTAAAGTCTTATATAATCTAACGGAAGTGGGACCCATTCCTCTAAGGTTTTTATTTATTTGCCATGCAGCAATAAAGTGGATTCTATTTCTTTGTATGGAACAGAAACGTCACTACAATTGTCTTCTTTTTTTTGAAAATGGTAATTGCTTTAAAATTAGAAAAGTATTGAAAATTAATTTAGACGCGAAAGATTTCGAATAATTTCAATCATAGACAAAATCATCAGTAGGTTTGATTAAGACACACAAAGAGATAATGAGTGAACAAATTCTAATAAAAGAAAGCTAAAAAAGGAACACAATTAATCAAGCACACAACTAATTAAACACATATATACTCTTTTAAACACACCATTATAAGCGATAAATGAATTAGATAAAACAAGATCAAGATCACAATCAAGATCAAGAGACTAAAATTACCACAGCCGACACCACAAAAGACGACGACTTGCAGATTAAACATAAAAATTATACTGAAAGGTAAAGAGACCCTTTTTTTGTCGTTATAGTAGAAAGCCAATAAAATGACAAACTTATTGAATCTAAAAAAAACACATAATTGAATCTAAAAAAAATTGGAAACATCATGCCTTTACTTGACAAACACTAATTATAACTCTGGTGACAAATCAACCATCGCCTAGAGTTAAATCTAGGTTTTGTTTTATTTTATTTTGTTTTGTTTTTCAATGGCTTAGGGATGGTATAGTTAGAGATAGGGCTGGCAATTTCGGACATGCACAATGACACGATACGAAAACGACATGAGATAAACGGGTTTGAACCGCACGTTTATTAATTGTGCCATAAATGGGTTGGCAAGAATAACACAAAAATAAACGGGTTGGATTCGTGTTAACACGCTAAACACGCCTTAACACGTTTAATTAAACGGGCCGTAAACATGTTGACACGACATGACCCGCCCATTTATAACACATTTAAATTTAAAAATAAAAATATTTGAAATATTTATAATAGGTTAGTATTAATTAGATCTTGTGTTTTTGTTAATTTTCTTTCTTGGCTTTTAAAAAAAATAATTTTATTTTTAATTTTTTAATTTTTTTTAATTTTTAGTTAATTGGATCATATACTTATTGTTATCGTGTCAACCCATCACGACACGTTTAATAATCGTGTTAATCATGTCGTGCCATGTTACGCGTGCCATAAGCGTGTCATGTTTGTGTTTATATTTTTGGCACGTTTATTAATCGTGCCGTGTTCGTGTTTGGGCTAAATGTGTCATGCTGTAAACGTGACGACACGAACACGATTATTGCCACCTCTAGTTAGAGATAACGAGTATGAGAAAGACCCTTGGAATTGGTACGTTCTACATGTCCGCTTTATATTTAGTTTTATTAATGTATTCATTTTTTGCTAGTGATGTTTAGCGTAGTCCTTGATAATTGAGATCTATCTTACTTAACCATAACGCACATGATCATAAAGCCAAACAAGAAAAAAATTAAAAGAACATGATAGAGCATACTTTCTTCAAATGCACGGCTTAGTAACCATCAAATTCCATTTACAATTATTTACGCCTCTTTCACAATTATCAAAAACAAAGAAATGGTATGCCCCTTTCAACATTCATCCATTTCGTACTGTTCAAGTTAGACATAAAGATCTAAGCCGAAAGTAAAGTTGGCTATCAAGCAAAAACGACACTCAAAGTAAAAAAGAAGGAATATCATAATAAATTACAAATATAAATAATTAGGATAAATAAATTAAGACACGACATTTTTTTACTTTTACGTGACCAAAATTTAATTGACAAACATGAATAAAACGATGGAATATTAAAGGATTTAGCATGGTATATGTTATTGTTTCAAGTTATTTATCCATTTGTTATTTTTACTTTTAATTATTTATTATGACTATATTTTTTTGACGAGTTAAATATATTTTTCGAGATAATTATAACAATGAAAGTTGATTGAAAGAACGATAAATATATTGTTCTGAACCAGGGCAATATAGTACTAACCTACGTACTACTAGTATAAAACAAAGCAGCTTTAAAAAAAGATTATAAAACCAATAGGATGTTTAAAAGAGTGGTGGAAACTAATAATTGTAATTATTTTTATTGTAGCATGTAAAAGTCTTATATTGTAGCAATTTTTTTATTGTTATTGTAACATATAAGAGTTTTATATTATTTATAATTAAATTTGTGGTAAAAATTAAGTAGTTAAAACGCTACCAAACAGGGTAAGTTTTAACACATGGAAAAAGTGAATCAATTACTCTCTTATGTCGGTGGTCCTAGTCATATTTTTCCTTTTACCTTATTTTTTCGGCGCAGGCAGCGGGGTCCTTGGCAGAATTGCTACGCATTTATTCCTGCATTTATTTACGGATAACTTTTGTTTGATGATTGACAAAATAAAAAAATAAAAAAAAAAAAGGAGGGAGAAAACTTAATAATAATCTGCTACCGTCATTATTGGTTTCTACAATTCTTATTCCTTATAATACATATCAATAATTATTCAAAAAAAAATCAATAAGAGAATCTATTTATTTATCAACAATGGAGGGTTGATTTCTAGACTCTTCAAAATACATATTTTTTAATTTTTTTTTTCTAGAATTCACTTGTGATATCAAGAGATTCAGAACTGATAAATGGCCCACTCTCTTTCCTCGCAAAATATTCTAAAATAATTATTAAACGTAATTACAGATGGCCAGATCTAATGAAAACAACGAGAATATTGTAATAAGGATGAAAAGTATATCTTATGATATTTGAATTGAAATTATCATATTTTAAGATTTAATATCTCTACATGCTATCTAATTTATGATATAGTATTGATATTAGATCATCTTTAATGATGGAGTCGATGATATAATTTGATAGTTGGATAAGCTAATCACAAGGAGAACATATTTTTAAGTTTAATATTTAGTTACTTTTTAATGGTTTTTTTTTTCCTGTATAACTACAACATTGTCATCTTAAGTTATTTTAGATAAAAAATTTTCCCCTCATAATTTTTAACGTTAGGAACTTATAAAAAAAATTAATACAACAGTCTAAAACATCATTATATAGTTGAACAAGTAAAGCAATTAATTAATGAAAGAACAAGAGAAATGCAAGATTTTTGAAACTTTTTAAAGTAAATATCAGGTTTTAAAATTATATATTGTAAATAGCAGATTTAAGATGTAAATAACTTATTTACAAATATTTACATTGTAAACAAGAAGGTAAATACATTAATTGTACCATAAATTTATTTATTGTGTAAATAAGAATTATTTACATTGTAAACAAAGAGGTAAACTAACTATTTATATCATAAATTTAACATTTACTACAAACATTTTCAAAACCTACTATTTATTACAATTAGTTTTAAAAAAGTGACTTTTTTTAACCATTTTTGTTAGTGTAAATATTTATTTTTTATAAATTTGTATGCAAAATGTGATTTAAAATACTTATTAGAATCACCAACTATATAAAACGCCTTAAAAATTAAAATTAGTGCAATCTTATTTAATGTTATAAAATTATAACCTTGTTACTAATAAAATAATGATCTAATCTTTAAAATACGCTATATATCAAATTAAAATTAATAATTTTACGAGTAAACAGGCTTCAAACCATAGAGAAAATGATGCAGTAAAAGGGCGGATGCATTGCCCTTTTAAAAAGTACAGAAAAAACAAAAACCAAGAGGAAACAGGCTTCACTTACCATACACCGTCTGTATCCGATCCTACCCAACAGATCAAACGATCACGACATGGCCGGTCCCGTTGTGGCAGTCCGATGGGCGTGAGAGTGGGGCCCAAACTAAAATCTTAATCATCCAACTGGAAAAAAGAAGTAAAATCCTCAACTCTCATCAATCATCATCCTCCAAACTCCCAAACTAGTGCTTTTGGGAACGGAACGGCCCACCATTTGCGCGTGGGTCCCACTCCACCCCCCCCCCCGAAAAAACCCATGCAGCCGGCGTGCACTGCGCACCTCCCCGCGCATTCTATCAAACATAATCAATTACTAAAAATAAATAATAAGTAATAAATAATAAATGATTAATCGAATTAAAAAATATATCGCAGTGCAAGACGAAAGACCGAGATCCTCAAGCGCGCCGTGTTTTTATTTACGCTTTACGCATTCAATTCAATAATCTATTTATTTATTTATTTATTTATGGGACCTAGTTTTTTTCCCCCACTAAATAAAGCAATAAACAGAGAGCGATATTAAGAGAGAGAGAAAGGTGAGGAGTCGACGTGTGTTTTGTTTTCAATCTCTTTCCCTCTCTGCATTCTCGTTCTCTCTTTCTCTCTCTATATATCTACAATATATACACGCACATATATGTGGTCGCAATTACAGCGAGAGAGACGTAACGGTGGAAATTCGGAATCAAATCGAATACACGAGAAAGTCATAATAATGGTTTCCGAGATCGGAGAGTAGCTAGGGTTTCCGGTGTGATTTTGGAATTGGATTCATCATTGCTTTTTCGCTTTCTCTGAAAAAGAAGGAAAACAAAATACACACATATATATAGTGGGAGATTTCGTTGCTCTCTCTATCTTTTGCCCTTTTTCATCCGATAGGTCCTTGACTGTGAGATCTCGGAGTGGTGTTCGCTTTTTCTCTGCAACTGGTAAGCGATCTGAATTTGGTTTTTGGTTTTTGAGTATTATTACGATTGGATCTTTGGAAATTTCCAGCTGATTATTAGCTGCGTAAAGTTTGTTGATATAAAGTTTTTTTTTTTTTTTTTTTTGTGGAAAGAACGGAAGGAAATGGAAGTGTTCGAGTTACATTAGCTGAATGTAATAGGATTACTAATGTTTTACGCTCTTGTTTATTGTATTACATATTGTCGGTAACGAATCAGAGCGATAACGCTTAACGGTAGTGGAGTTTTTGGTGTTATTTCTCTATAATGCGTTTCTATATGTAGATGTACATTGCTTCGTTGTGGCTAGTAAGAAAAATGCTTGCTTTAAACTGATTTACGAGTTAAATTTATTTAATTTTTTCTGAAATTTTATCGACGGAAGTATAAATGATGCAGGTTCCACGATAGGTAATGATGATTGCTTTGTAATTCACTTCTATTTTTGTTCAATTACTTTTTATTTTTGGGTTTAAAATTACAATTTTTTTTTTTGGGTACAAGTGGTGTTCGGTTGAGGAAATTTAATGTGGATTGTCCGTTACATCATTTCTGTATTACTAATACTTTCTTTAGTGTGATCTTCAAGCATAAAGACATGATGGGTGCACGCGATACCCAGATCTGGGAGAGATCTTGATTCTTTGTGCTAGTGCTCTACTAGATTTGCGTTTCATTCTGCATTTTCTGTACTTTTCAGGTGCTCCATGGCGACGAAAACGAGCTCAGGTGATGGTCGGACCAGGAGCTCCATTCAGATTTTTATTGTAGTTGGTTTGTGTTGTTTCTTCTACATATTGGGAGCATGGCAAAGAAGTGGTTTTGGCAAGGGTGATAGTATTGCTCTTGAAATCACCAAGAGCGGGGCTGAGTGCAATGTAGTTCAAAATTTGAGTTTTGAAACCCACCATGGTGGTGATGCCGGGAGTATTGACGAATCTGACATGCAAACGAAAGTTTTTGAACCATGCCAGTCCCGTCACACTGATTATACGCCCTGCCAAGACCAAAGGCGTGCAATGACTTTCCCAAGAAATGACATGATTTATAGAGAGAGACATTGTCCTGCAGCGGAAGAAAAGTTACATTGCCTAATTCCAGCACCTAAAGGCTATGTAACTCCATTCCCATGGCCAAAGAGCCGTGACTATGTACCCTATGCCAATGCTCCTTACAAGAGCTTGACAGTTGAGAAGGCTATTCAGAACTGGATCCAATACGAGGGAAATGTATTTCGATTTCCTGGTGGGGGCACACAGTTTCCTCAAGGAGCTGATAAGTATATCAATGAGCTAGCAGCTGTGATACCTATTAAGAATGGGACGGTTAGGACTGCATTGGATACTGGTTGCGGGGTACGTATGCTTCAAATCTAAATGCTTATGTTGACTTGGTTGCAAACCTTTATTTTTCTTGTTTGTTTTACTTCATAAGTTTGATTCTTTTAGCTATGCGATCTTCATAATCATGATGATGGTTTTATTTTATTTAGGTTGCCAGTTGGGGTGCATACCTTTGGAGTAGAAACGTTATTACAATGTCGTTTGCCCCCAGAGACTCACATGAAGCACAGGTCCAATTTGCTCTTGAAAGGGGTGTGCCTGCTGTGATCGGCGTTCTAGGTACAATAAAGCTGCCATATCCATCTAGAGCCTTTGACATGGCACACTGTTCTCGTTGCTTAATTCCATGGGGAGCCAACGGTGAGTATATATGTGGCAAATTAGATCAATTATCTTGTTGTTTTTAACATTTCGTTTATGTTATTGATTTTAAATTCTCTTTCAACAGGTGGAAAATATCTGATGGAGGTTGACAGAGTTCTTAGACCTGGAGGTTATTGGGTGCTTTCTGGTCCTCCAATTAATTGGAAGAATAATTACAAATCATGGCAGCGTCCCAAGGAGGAACTCCAGGAGGAACAGAGAAATATTGAAGAAACCGCTAAGCTTCTCTGCTGGGTAAAGAAGTACGAGAAGGGTGAAATTGCTATTTGGCAGAAGAGGGTGAATGCTGATTCATGTGCAAGCAGACAGGATGATTCCCGAGCTACCTTTTGCAAACCTGAAGATGCAGATGATGTCTGGTATGGTTTGTTGTCACTGTAGCCCAGCTTTATGTTGGTAAATTGGTAGAGAACATTTCTAAATTTAAAAGAGGCTTTGAGTCCGATGCTTCCGCAATTAGCTTGCAGAAACATACCGCTTAATTTCTATCGTGCTTTTTATCTTGTATTTAATATTTTATTTTCTTAAAGTTTAATTATTTGTTGTGGCAGGTACAAGAAAATGGAGGGATGCATAACTCCATATCCAGATGCTAACAGTGCCAATGAAGTTGCTGGTGGGGAACTGAAGCCCTTCCCAAGAAGGCTTTATGCTGTCCCTCCCAGAATTGCAAGTGGATCTGTTCCTGGTGTTTCTGTTGAGACCTACGAGGAGGACAACAGAGTGTGGAAGAAGCATGTGAACGCTTATAAGAAAATCAATAGACTACTTGACACAGGAAGGTATCGCAACATAATGGATATGAATGCTGGCTTGGGAGGTTTTGCTGCAGCACTTCAATCTCCCAAATTATGGGTTATGAATGTTGTGCCTACTATAGCTGAGAAAAATACTCTGGGTGTCATATACGAGCGAGGATTGATTGGCATCTATCATGACTGGTACTCTTCTCTGTGCTTTCTCTTGTTTCTTGCTAAGCATGCATTCTGGCTGTATAGATTTGTACTAAAACATGCTAAATTTATCCAGCTCCTTTTCCTATTCATTTTCCTTTACTCAGTTATATTTTATGGTTCTCTTTCTCCTCAAGAGAACAAAAAACGATAAGCTGTGTCCATTTTCTCATCTACTGCTAATTTCCAAACCAAAGAAAGGAAAAATTGGCCCCATCTTGAAGCAGGGTTTTATATGGCTATCATGTTTAGCTTGACTAATATGAATATTTGAACATTTCTTAATAATCTCTTAATGATTTTCGGCATTGGTGGTGCAGGTGTGAAGCTTTCTCCACATACCCAAGGACATACGATTTCATTCATGCCAATGGTGTTTTCAGTCTGTACAAGGGCAAGTAAGTATCAATTCAATTAGTGTAATCTTACGTGCGAATGTGGGGCATTCTCAAGTGTGTATTTGCTTTGATTGATATTCCAAGTCAAAAGGTTAGCCACCAATCACTGGCGACAGTCTGGCCCACCTCACAAACTTTGTTAATTAGTGATTTTCCAAGTCAGAAGTCTTATCAGGCTCTGTTATTTGGCCTACCTTACTGACTTCTTCAACCAGTCGCTAGTCATTTTGGCCATCTCCAACCACCAAGCTTGACTACCAACCTAAACTTTTTCTTTTAGTTCATAAAGTTTTAAGAAGTCGCTTATGGGCGAAAAATGATATGGCGGCAGATATAACATTTAGACCATTCTAAACACAATGCAATTGCTGCCGTGGGAAATCTTTCTGCGGATTGACTCTTGTGATTCATCTTGCTATTCCTGAACCATGGAATTACATCTTACTCTCTGCTTGTTTTAGATCTATCCGATGTATTTTCTCTTGTGCCTGACTCGGTACCGAAATAATGCAGATGCAATGCGGTGGACATTCTTTTGGAAATGGACCGTATCTTGCGACCGGAAGGTGCAGTGATTTTCCGTGATGAAGTTGACACACTAGTAAGGGTGCAGAAGATAATTGGAGGGATGAGGTGGGATACCAAAATGGTGGACCATGAGGATGGACCCCTTGTTTCCGAAAAGATTTTAGTAGCTGTCAAGCAGTATTGGGTTGCAGATGGAAACTCTACCTCCACTCAATGAAATGCAGGATGAGAACCTCCAGCGCGGTTCGGAAGTCGCAAAGCTCTCTCGTTAGTCCCGAGTCTCCTGGCTGACACGCATTTGATTATTTAATAGTTTCCCTCGGCAATTTTGCTTGCACGAGTATGTTAACATAGGGAGGACGGCCATATAATTCATGCACAACTTGTTACTCTCCTTTGCCCCTGTTTATTTATACTAGTCTATTTAATAGACAAAACTACAGAAGTGATGCTTGTAGTAAGTTCTATGTCATTGTATTAATTTTTTTCCCCTTGCTCAGTCCCATAAATTTTTCTTGTACTATGCTGCTTCGTCAAAAGCCGCTCAAAATGCTTTTCAATCGTTCTCTCTTCTGGTAAATAAATGCTTTTGAATGGTTGAATCGTAAGAAATTTTTATCATGTCTTGTTCAGTTTTTTTCTTTTGTTTTTGGGTAGCGTGTTCTTTATGTCAAAGCTTATACGACATTCAAGTTGCAAATACTCTTTGTGAGATTGCTGAAACAAGGAGTGGCCCAACATTTTCTAAACCTCTATTCTTTTTAATTTTTTAAGTGATTGCTTGCAACGTTTTCCCGGTGTGCATACATTTTCCAAATAGCAAATGAAAAATATGGACGCTTCTCAATTAATAAAAATAAGAGAAATTGTACCAAATAGCAGATTTTTTTATTCAATTGATAAAAAATATCGTAAGTTTTAAAAGTGTGTAAAAAAAACAGAAGATTCAATCTATTGCAAACATAAAAAGTCCAAAATACCCGAGACTTTTTTTTTTTTTCCTTTTTCTCTTTCTTCTTCGTTTCTCATTCTTGTTCCTCCCTCTCTTCTTCTCTCCTGTCAGCTCTTTATCGTCCTCGACAGTGGCAATCCGAACGTCAGTCATCACCAACAAGCAACACCTCCACAATGAGCGAAGGTCCCGCAAGATCTCTCTCTCTTGGCTTTCCTACTCTCTCTATTCTTCATACTTTGTGACGGCCATCTTAATTTACCTTTCTTGCGTCGGTATTGTCGAGCTTGTGTAACACCCCTGAATTTTTAAAGTGAAATTTATTATGTTAAGCTTAATTATTAAGTGCGCCCATGTAAATTTTTGTCGTTAATTTTAGTTATTTGAAGATTTTATTGTATTTGTTATATCTAAAATTTGATTTTTAGTTTTTAAATATTAAATGACATTTTATTTCACATTTTTCCCTTATTTACGAAAATGCCCTTGGAGCTTTCCTTTTCTTTTTCTTTTTTCTTTTTCCCTTTGCTTTTTCTTTTCATTTTCACGCTCAGCCCCTCTCTCTCTCGTCTCTTTCTTTCTCTCATTCCCGTCTCTCTTTCTCTCCCATTTTCTTTGCAAAATTTCATTCTCAAGCTTTAAACTCGTTGATTTGAAGTTAAGAGACGGAGATTCAAGCTAAAAATCCTCTTCAAAAACATTGATTTGAGGTTAGCCCTTTCTTTCTCCAAGATTTTGATTTTCGTTTTGAATTTTTATGCATTTTGCAATCCGAGCTTCATTGAGCTTAGATAATGTTTAATCTAAGCTTATAGGACTTATTTTACTATGAATCTAAGCTTTATTTGAACAAAAATTGATTTAATTAAGTTTTTACATTTTTTTTAGATTTTCAAATCTATTATGAAATTGAGTTTAAATTTGAGGAAAATGGTTCAAACTTGTTCTATTATGATTTCTTATGCTTTCTATATGATTTTTATGCTTTGGGATTAAGAAAACAGGTTTTAATTTAAAATTTTGAGCTTGGGCAGGTCAAGACTCGAAGTCTCGGGTCCCTATATTTTGCTAGTTCGACAGGCCGGATTCATGAGTTTGGCAAGCATGATTCATACGATCGGCAGGCCGAACCTGGAAAAGTTCGGCCGATCGGATTTAGTTTTTCGGCAGGCCGAATTGTGCAATTCGATAGGCCAGACCAGGATGTTCGGTAGGCCAACTGTGGATTTAGAAAATTGTATTATTCTTCTAGTTTTTAATGTTTAATGATTCCAAAATGTTTCAAAAAGGATTATAATTTTGTACCATGATTATTTTGAGTCAAAAGGGCACATTGATAATTAAACTAACAAAATGATATTTGTTGAAAGTAATTTATGATTTTAAATGCAGTTTTCAAGGTTTTAAACGTTTATGGAGCATACGTTGGATTTTATTTGGAGCTTACATTATTGGATTTCAAATGAGGTAGGATATTTTCATCCCTTCCTTTGGTAACCCTTTTTTGAATTGTTTTGGCCAAGTCTATTTCTTAATTGTTTCCTTTCAATAATGATTTCTGTCATTCATTTTGAAGAATTGTATTTTAATATTTTTTTCGGATTTCTAAAACCTGTATGGTGACGTTTTATTAAGATTTGTTCAAGTAAGTATTTATCAATCTTTATAAATAATTTTTGAGACTTGTTTTAGTAAATATGATTTGTGAATGATATTTTAAAATAATTTGTTTTTAACTAATTATCCTACTGAGCTTTCCGCTCACATTTTTCCT